>BMAV01019611.1:30386-49710 GCA_019973955.1 Trichonephila inaurata madagascariensis
CAGCAAACCCTGCTTGGCGCAGTTACCTCCGTTATCAAATTAGTTCCAAAATTTTAAAAATATAAACACACAATATATATATGTGTATTTTAAAATGTCAGAAGAAAAATATAAAATTGTGTGTGTGTGAGCAAAGTATTTAAAAATGCATAAATATAAAATTTTATAGGTATCTTTACTAAAAAAGAAAAGTCCAAGGGGGGGGGGGTGCAATAAAAACCTTATAAGAAAATTATATTTCATTTAAAATATCAATTGTGAGCGTAAAAATGCAGAAAGGTTTTGGATGGGGAGTTTTCCCAACCAAATCAGTCAAAGTTTTTGCGCGAGGAATGCCGGGTTAAGGAACGACGGAAAAAACTCTCTCTCCCTCACTCAAGAGACAAAGGTTAGAAATCCCTTGCTGCAAGCAAACTCAACCTAATTTCACATATCATGCCGTCAATCCAGTGCTTCTCAAACTTTTAATACTTGCGACCCAATATTCAATCATGATTTTCATCGCGCCCCCTCCCCATACAATTACAATGTATTGAATTCGATAACACGATGTTTTGACGCTAAAGCTGCTATACGACTTTAACCTCTTAAGTGCCGTCGGCGTATATAAACGTCTCTCTCAGCCAGTGCGTAAATAGCCCCGAACGTATATATACGTTTTTCCGAAATACGATCTTTTCTCTGCACTGCTATTCATAAAATTATTCCAAAGGCTTTAAAGTGAAATAAAATGAACTTGACAGTGTTTGCGAAGGATTTACTTATTTCAGAAGATTTTCTTATTTATTCCCTGTCTCCTTCCCCCCGCCCAATACATCACACATCACATACGTTGGCATACATTAAAAACGGTGGCATTGGGGAGAGGGTTGCGTAACTTTTAATCGGCTGTTAAGGAATTAATTATAAACGGTTCAAATTATCAACATAAGTGTTTATTGTTTGCATATAATTTTATACATGAAAAGCTAAGGGGGGTCACTGATAATTGTTAAACTTATTCTTAACCTGGTATTGTTAAATTAGTTATAAAATACATTATGCGAAACTGAACATTTATAAGTGTATTCTATCAGTGTAAATGTTTTGTTTGTTTGTTTTTTAATTTTTTTATTATGTCAGAATGTGTTTTTTTTTTGTTTACTTTCAATAAATTAATAATTTTTAAAAATCTTTTGTTTTCGACTTTTCAATATGCTCGTGCCCCCCTAGAAGGGCGCGCCCCACAGTTTGAGAAGCGCTGCATTAGTCTAAATGTATCAGTGCACATGTGTGTGTGGTAAGTAATTGATAATTGTTGATCGGGGGTTCGTGTCCTGGTGTCTCAGAAGACTCACCGTGTACAGGGCTGATTCACGTTGAATCTATCAAGGCTCAGATTTCTCACATTGGGGAGTTGTGGAAGATTGGAGAGTGAGGCGCCAGTTTAGTTGTCATCCTCGTCAGTTGTCCATGCTTCAGGATTATGAAGTCCATCATCAATAGTCATCATGCCAAATTGCGACAAAAAAAAAATAAAATCATCAAGATTACTGCTTGCAAATTGGAATTGCATATTTGAGGGTTCTCAGGCACGTTCTCTACCCTGTGCTGTTGCTAATGCCACCTATTTGACGTAGTCAGATCGAAGCCCATGAAACTCATCGAGGCAAAGGGCTAGTTGTAAGTCTGTCGTTAGCCGTAGCTTTGAGCACCATACAAGTGACAGTAAGTTTTGGCTCAATTTTGAGGGGAAACACCCTGGAGGTTGGAAAGGGCCCCACCTCTCGAGGACTTGCAACTCGACAGCTATTTAAAGTATCCCCATACCACAAATGCACTATAAATTTGTAAACTTCCATGTCTTCTCCGGGATTCAAACCCAGGCCCTACGGCACAGCAGTCAGTGTCACTAACCACTTTTCCGGTTGAGCGGTTTCTTTACCCTACTGAGTCAGAAAAAAACTGCTACAGAAGAGATGTCACATAGGAATTACTACATCTCCACGAGTTATTTTTTTACTCAAAATGTGACATTATAAGAATTCTTTTCTAATAATCAATGTTATATATGTGGGAATCCAACCGAAATCTTCCAAAAAGATTGGATTCTTCAGATGGCGGGGTTTTTATGGCGTGGTGTCTAGGGGTTTTTAGGGTGTGTTAGTTAATTTTGAAATAAAGTAGACAACATAGTTCAAGAAAGAAACTAGTTGAAAACTAAACAATTTATTAAGAATTATAGGGGAGTATTTACATGGGGAATATTTCAAAAGAATAGGAAAGTTAGATAAGCATATTTCGGAAGAATAGGGAAGTTAGATCACATTACTTTAAGGGAGGCAATTGAGATTAAATAGAATTCATTATGGTGCTAATAAGACTTACCGCCTGGCGCGGACGAATGATAGAACTCGTTATGGTACTATTAAGATTTACCGCCTGGCGCGGACGAAAATGCGCTGACGCGCGAAACACGACTTCTCTCGACGAAGGTTAGTGGGCCTCTGGCGAAAATGGTTCATGTCGGCGTTTTCAAAAAGGACGCTAGATGGCGTTGATGTGGAATACTGTTTTGATTAGAATTGCCGACCTCGGTAAATGTGATATGATCTAACTTCTTACAAATGGAATATCCTACATATATATATATATATATTGTGTGTGTTTATATTTTTAAAATTTTAATATACTAACGAATGTGTGGCGCAGTATAGCCAAACTTGGCTCTTGCGCCAAAAAAATCAACAATCAACCTCGTGCTCATGCATTTAAAACTGTAAAGGCTATTTACGCGCAAAGTACGACCTACTCGAAAAGAGGTGGTATCCAAAAATGTATATTTAGAATTCGCCTGCAAACTATATGGACCCTCAAAGGATATAACCTTTAAGTCAGCTACACGAGAAATTATTCATTTTCCAAAAAAGGTTTAAATGGAGTCTTGAAAAGATGGTTAAAAGTTAGAAAAAAGTTAGACTGTGGGTATTACATACCTGGCGCGTGAAGTGCCTGGTTAACCCGTTGCCAGTGTCGCCCGAATACAATTTGGGCAACTACTACGTGCAGTATTTGTAACGCCCAAACTGACTTTTGGCAGGTGAAAAATTAACGTTTCTATTTTGTTAAGCTCGAGCTGAGTTTGTTTCTATTTTAGGATACTTAATTCATTATTTTCCTAGTAGATGGTGACGTTCTCGTTTTTTAACGTGGAAAAGTTATTATACTATCAAATGGCATGATGAAAAGGATATTTGTATGATTTCTTCAGTCCATACTGCAGAAATTATTGGCTTTAAAGATAAGAAAAAATAAAAGATTGTGAAACCAAAAGTTGTTCATGACTACAACAACACTATGGGAAGTGTTGATAAAGTTGGTCAGCATCTTACAGACCACCCATTTGCAAGAAAACGAGGTAAAATTATTACCAAACAAGTAATATAAACAAATTTTTTTAAAGTCAATTCCTACTTAGATCAACAAAGAAATTTTTTATTTTAGCTACTTTTTATTAAACAGTTACAATTAATATAAATATGTATATACACAAGACAGAATCACAACATTAAGTGGTAATTCATTTTTATTAATTATCATTAAAGTATCGTATTGTCATCCAAAACAATCGAGTGTATACAATTTCAGTTCAACTGAATGCTTTAAAACGTGAGAGAAAAACCTCTTCAAGTTTTGACACAAGTCGCCAAAAAGGATGCCAACGTGGCTGTGTATTTGTAATTCTTTAAATTAGTTTTATAATCAATTTTTATTAATTATAATTAAATTATTGTATTGTCATCCAAAATAATCATGTATACAAAATTTAAGCTCAATGGAGTGCTTTAAAATGTATTTTATTAACGATTGAAAATTCCAGCAAGATAAATAAGTAAATAAACATATAGAGAGTGTGAGCTAGTAGTAGGAATTGAAAAATATTTTTCCATCTTCTATATAGACCAGGCACTATATAATTCCTCCATTATGTATAATTCAGCAAGAAGTACGAAAAATAATATGAACTACAGAATAGCAATCGTCGAACAAATTGTCGAACAAAATAAACCACATGTTCAGCTACCAGGACCAGGGCGTCCTAGTGTAAGCTTGCTGCGCCTCACAGGTCGACCCTTTCCAGAACACACATTCCACCAACGGGGAAAAAAAATCTACTGCAACCTGACAGTGTTTTATATGCAGTCGTAAAGCCGATGAAAAATGGAAGAGAATAAGATGTGAGATTGATTGATTGAATATTAACGTCGCACTGTATAGCTACACGAGGGCTTTTGGCGACGGACCACGTAATTTTGAACCATGGTCAAGTGACGTGGACGACACCTGAGCTGGCACCCCCTCTCCTAACTACCACACCACACCAACGGGAGGACGTTTCAGCTCTAGACAGATTTAACGTGCATCGCTGCCCTACACGGCGGGTCTTTAGTGGCAATGGGCTCGAACTTGTGACAAGGCAAGCCACGGTCCGATACCTATACCACTCGGCTACCGCGGCCGTCAATAAGATGTGAGACAAGAGTTAATTGCAAAGAGTGCGACATGGGATTGCATGTAGTGCCGTGTCTTAGAACATACCATACTCAGTGGCGTAACGTATACCCCCGCAAGGGGGTCTTAAAGCCTGACTGCCGCCAAGCATTTGTAAAATCCAACTTGGGGGCTAAAAACCCGACTCTGTAGAAGTTGTTCTCCGTTACACCCAAATGTTCTAAGTTACGCGCCACTGACTATACTATAAAAGATATGTTAAATGTATGTATTGGAAATCATATTGTGTGTGTTGTGTTTTTATATTATCTAGTTATATTATGTTTAGCTTCAAAATTTTGTTTAATTTGCTGTAATTGAAGATGTGTGTGTAACCTGTTACTTTTTGATGTATATGTAAAAATATATATTTAATATATATAAATATGGCGATTATTGCATTTAAACTTTTATTTTTGTAACTATAAGAAACATTTACTATCTTTTATAATATATATATATATAACTAAACAGTCAAAAACATTTTCCACACATTTTTGGTCCATTTTTCTGAAATATATGTCACAGTTAAGGGGTTAAAAGATGCACGAGGGCTATTCGCGACGAACCTCGCCATTTTAAACCTTGATCAAGTGACGAGGACAGCACCTGGCATCCCTCTCTCCTATCTACCACACCACACCAATGAGGGAAAATTGAACCTAGACAGATTTGACGTGCATCGGTTTCCTCTATAAAGCTCTTCACGGAAACCAGGATTCGAGTTCATGACCATAACTCGGTGTTTATCAAATTGCGGGGCACGCCCCTCAAGGGGGCATATGGAAAAGTCGAAAACAAAAGATTTTGAAAAATTACTAATTTACTGAAAGTAAGCAAACAAAATACATTCTGACATAATAAAAAAATAAAATACGCTTTTACACTGATATAATACACTTATAAATATATCAGTACTGTGTTCAATGTATTTGATAATTAATTTAACTAATCTAAGTTAAGAGCAAGTTTAATAATTTCCAGTGACCCCAAATGGGCTTGTCATGTATAAAAGTATGTACAAAATTTAATACTTATTTTGATGGATCTGTGTGGTTTATAATTAATCACTAAACTGCCAATTAAAAGTTACGCGATTCGCTCCCCAATGCCACCGTTCTCTGCGTAGGCACGCGTGTATGTGGTTTCCTGGGAGGAGGGGGAGTAAAGGAATAAATAAGTCCTTTGAAATAAGTAAATCTTTCGCCAACCCCGATAAGGCGATTTTATTGCCTTCCAACGCTTTCGAAATAGTTTTATGTGGATGGCAGTACATAGAAAAGATCATATTTCGAGAGACGTTTATATACGTCCGGGACAATTATCGCACTGGCTGAACGAGATGTTTTTTTCGCCGGAGGCACTTAAGAGATTAAAGGCGTATTGTAGGTTTAGCGTTAAAGTATATTACTGAAGTATTACATTCTTATTGTGGGGAAAAGGGGGGCGATGAAAATTACGACTGAATTTTGGGTCGGAAATATTGAAAGATTGAGAAGCACAGCCATAACCACAAGATTACTGTAGTCATAATAATAAACTGGATAAGAAGTTTAAATATATTTTCATTTTCCGATTTGAGAGTAGAGGAAATTTCGCTATAAAATTAAAATTGCGTTTTTCATGCACAAAATCTTTCAGCCCCAGTAATAAGGCATTAAATCATTTGTGTCTCATTTCTTAACTGCTGATTAAAAGTTAAGAGATTTGCTCACCATTGCCACTTTTTTCCACATAGGAGCTCGTATGCTGTGAATTTTGAGTAAAGAAAAGCTACAAATAAGCAAATTTTTCTCAGAAAAAGTAAATCCTTTGCAAACACTGTCAAAGTCATTTTATTACATTCCAAAAAGTCTTCGTAACAGTTTTACTAATAGTTGCGCAAAGTAAAGAATCGTATTTCCGAAGGACTGATGTATAGTTGCAGGGAATTCAACGCACAGGTTGAAGCGCGACGGATATATATAGAGGCCGGTGACACTTGAGGGGTTAATTTCATCCATTATGGAGAAGGACATTTTTTTTATTAACGAGTTAAAATTTATGCGTGGAGAAAAATAATTTGAATTTCGAAGTTTCAGCAAAATTGTAAGAACTCTTCATATTTAAAAATATTTTCAGAAATCTCCAAAATTAATTTAAAGCATTTAAGCTCTGTCTGACAAAGTAAGATGCATAATAAATGAGCTGACAAATAAATGGTTTGTGGTGGAAGTAAAATATAGAGGGTAGGATGATTTTTAAGAAACTTGAAATTGACAGATAAAACATCTAGAATTATTATAAAAACAACCAATATCATAAATAGCAAGAAAAGTTCACCAGAATAAGCATTACTAATTAACTAAAAATTACCAAAAATGAGTGTAAAGTCTACATTTTATTTTTATCAGTTTGTCATCGTACATAAATTTCCAAAGATTTTAAAAACTGCAGAAGGAAAATTAACATAACCATACATTTTTCGACAGCAGTTAACAAGTTTATGTAAAAATTAAACAGAGCATACGCATTCAAATTAGCATAAATTTTGCTCCTGTAGTTTCATATCAAGAATGGCGAATAAAAAAGACAAGACCATGCATCCAAAATACAGTTTAAAAGTAAATGGAGCCACGAATCTAGATAGCTTTTAATTTTCTTAAAATACAATTATAAAAGGTGTTCTACCTCTTATCAAGTCTAGAGATTAAAAAATTCTTCGAATGGATTGCAATCAAACTGTAAAACAAGCGATTTTTTAAAATTGCTTATAAGTGCGTTTGTACTCCGGCTTTTAACTTTAAGTCATTCCATAAAAAACATCCGATAAGCCATTTGGACTCCTCGCGATGTTAAACCACACCAGTGAAACATGATTAAAAAATTATAATAGCAGTAAATTTTTTACTTTTTTTTTTTATTTAAAAAGTCTACATACAATTGAAAATATATTTTATGTAAAATATACAACATTCAAGTTATCAAAAAAACAATTTGTCTTTAAATAAATAAATAACAGAGATTGTTAGTCCTATTCACATTTCTAATAAATATTTAAATGTATCAGTAAAAAACAGTTGTACATTAAAATGTGAGTTGTGATAGTCATGAGTGTTTCCATCTCACAGTTTTCAGGAGTAGGAGAAGAGTAATTATATACCTGTTGTTCAACGAAGACTCCTCATGCGAGACAAAATCAATCCAAGTCACCAATGTATTTGTGTTTAAGGGGGGAATCTGTAACTTTCGATTTCTTCATGTGCAATTCCTGTTCCTAGAATCAACTCGAATCGAAGTGTCAATATTCCGACAGGCAACAGTAATCCCCGATTAGCTTCTAAATAAGCTTTCTCAGTCAAATTAAAATGTGTCGGATCATACATTTTGCTTTTACCATTTACGTGTGTTGCAGACTTTCCTGTCACGTCCAAAATAGATATTCGGAAGTTGAATTGAACTGCAACATTTGAAGCAAACTGTATTTTAACGTTACCCTCTTCAGTCAATTGCAAAGTTACAAATAGGTTCTTGTTTTCCGTTACCACCAAAGATCTCGCCACGCTTTCTCCTACTCCAAAAGAGCCAAAGTCTCCAATAGTCCAAATGAAAGACCTCCGCTGAATGTCCAGTCGAGTTCGAGCGAAGCACATGTTGATCCTAATTATATCCCCATGCATGGTAAATGAGCGAAAGCGAAATGTGAGTGTATCGTTGGACAAGAATTCGTCTTTTCTTGTACCGAAGACATCTGCGATGAGAGCGAAATTGTGGATTTCAAAAGTGTCACCTTTTTGAAATGACCGTTCAATTTTTCCTGCGATCAATGGGAAACCTTCAGTATCTAGGAGTGATATTTGAGAAGAAAGATGATCAGTCTCTGGTCCATCATCATTATCTTGTCTCTTAACAAAGCACCGAATGTGGTAATCACTTTCTGCTATTCCTAAACGCCAATGAGATTTCCTGTAGCAATCTACGATGAAAGGGGGGCTTAGGATGGGAAAAGGAGACAAGAACGCAGGAAAGTTCTCAATCGCCCAAATGTACGTAAAAGGTGCTAATCTATTACAATAATTATCAGCCATATTGATTTCTTTAATATATTCTTCCCTTTATCAAGATATATTTTTCTTACTTTTGGAACATTTTTGTATTAATAAATCCAAGACTGGTACACATATTATATGTAAGTAAGTTAAACTTCACAGGAGACTGAATCGATGCGACACCATTCTCTACGCATATACGAGATTTTCCAGAAGAATAAAATATTAACCATGTAGTTCAGTTCTGCACAGTGATAACATTGTAAATCTGGAGACTTGGCCAACGCCTTATACTAAATCATTTAACGTCAATGCTTACGTTTTAATAACACAGTTACAGTTACAGTTTTTTGTGGGATATGCAGCAACAAAGTCTATTATCCCAGTTAATAACACGTTGGATCTATTGATCATAGAGCTAATTCATTCATCTTGATTGATTTCTTATTAATGTGGTCAGCAACGTTTTAAGGCAAGGCTTAATTTTTCCAGGTCCAAAGTTTCGGCTTCGGGGACAGTACCTCGTTTTGTTCTCGACTTCTCCTCAATCCTTCCGAAGGCTATGATTAAATCATGATTCGAATAATTTTAATCGTTAAATCTTATATATTTCTGGACATATCTTCCAAAATAGGAGTTTTGAACTATGTGCCAACTGGCGCAGTGACAATACTGCATTACTTAAGCTGCATTAACACCAAGGCTGTCAGCGTCAAGCTTTGAGCGTCTAGCCAATCAAAGACTTCGTCTCGGGCGAGATGAAGTTTCTGATTGGCTAGACGCTCGACGCTGACAGCCTTGGTGTGAGTGCAGCCTTAGTGATGTGTGTCGTCCAAGTGTAGGTCTAAGCCTATCACTATAGAACATCAGTACTCATTTAGTCGAAAAGTGGTAGTGGGTTTGTTCCTAGGTTTTTGAGAATGAAAACCACACATATTTATTTGGTGCATGTTAATGCTTGTACTTTGACAACGTACGTACGCTACATACCGTCTACTTAAAAGGGTAGCAGGTAGGGACTTGTTTTTTCCTAAGGGTCCAGGGCCCCAAGAAGTCTTAAGACATCACTGAATGTGGCACTTTATGAATTAAAACGTTGGCTAATGGTGATGAACTTCGTAATTTTGTACCAGGGTCAAGTAAGAAGGTCACCTGAGCTGACATCCTACTCTTACTTCTACATTGGTAGATTTTATGTACATTAATCTTTTGATACGGCTGCTGTTTAGACACTTGAACTAACGAACGAAGTAATACCATCCACGAGTTCGGAATCATGACCATTAAAGCTATCTTCGGCTAATGTTAAATAATAGGGGCCGAATTCAGAATATTTTTTCAGCTATAAAAGTACTCACACAAATATTAATATTATATTCTGGCTACACTAACCTGTAGAGAATCACTTATTTTATCATACTACTTATTTTTATCCGAGTTGACTCATATTTTCTTTTACAAAATGTCTTTTGCATTTTTTTCCTATACCGTAATGCTAAATGAGTAATTCCTTCACATGTTAAAAGAAAAAACTAATTATTTATTATATATTTTGAAATTTTAGAAACACTATATTATAAACAAATGTATGAGTTACAATGTCACAAATTTTTATTAAAATTGAAAAAAATTTTCTGTCCGAAAATGTGTTCCGCGTCATATTCACGCTCTCGTGCATATGCGCGAAAACAGCCTTTAACTCCTACGATCACTGATTAACCGTTTGTGTGTACCACGAGCCATTTTCATGTTCTTCGGATCTCGTGATGTAAAAAGTGCACACCGTGCTCGTTAAGTGCCTGGTTAACCCCTTGCCAGTGTCGCCCGAATACAATTCAGGCTATTACTTAGTACACTATTTGGGATGCCTGACCTGACTTCGGGCCGGAGAAAATGAAAGTTTCTATTTTGTGTAAAAAGCCCGAGTGAGTGCGTTTCTACTTTAGGATATTTAATTCACTATTTTTCTAATAGATGGCATTAGTCGTAAGATGTGATTAGACGTGAGACACGAGTTAATTGCAAAGAGTGTGTGTGATATGGGCTTGTGTGTATTACACTGTTTGGGGGCATACCATACTCACAGTGGCGTACCGTATACTTTGCAGAAGAGCCAAAATGTTCTCCGTTACGCCACTGAGTATACTATTAGTGAGTGAATATTAAAGTCGCACTGTTAAGCTACACGAGGGTTTTTGGCGACGGACCACGTAATTTTGAACCATGGTCAAGTGGCGTGGACGTCACCTGAGCTGGCACTCCCCTCTCCTAACTACCACACCAACGGGGGGACTTTTCAGCTCTCGACAGATTTAACGTGCATCGCTGCCCTACATGGCGGGTCTTTAGTGGTACTGGGATTGAACTTATGACATGCCTGCCATGATCGGATACCTTGGCCACTGGGCTACCGTAGCCCTCCTGAGTATAATATAAAATATTTGTAAAATGTATTTATTGAAAATCAGATTGTGTGTGTTGTGTGTGTTTTTATATTATACTAGTTACATTATATTTAGCTACAAATTTTGTTTTATTTGCTCTAATTGAATAAGATGTGTTTGTAACTCATGACTTTTTGATGTATATGTAAAAATAATAAAAAATAAATATAATAGTTATATTGCATTTGAAATTTTATTTTTGTAATAAAAAAACATTTTCTAACTTTTATATATAATAATATAAAAAACAAAACTAAACAATAAATATTTTTTTCCATTTTTGGTCCATTTTTCTAAAATATATGTCACAGTTAAGGGGTTAAAAGGTGCACGAAGGCTACTGGCGATGAACCTCGCCATTTTGAACCTTAATCAAGTGCCGAGGACGACACCTGGCATCATTCTCTCCTATATGCCACACCACACCAATGGGGGAACATTGAGCCTTGACAGATTTCATGTGTATCGGCTTCCTCTAAATCAGAGGTTCCCAAACTTTTTTTGTCTCATAGACCCCTTGCTTTTTTTGGTTTGTGGTAGACCCCTGTTTACCTAATATTGGATTTTTGCAATTTTACGAATTTAAATGTCTTTTTGTGACAGCTGGTACAGATCTACTTACTTTAAGTGATTTAAATTTTTAACTGAAGTGAAGTATGTTTAAAACTCAAGAAAAACATGTTAATTAAATTAAAATTTAATTGATACATAAAATAACTGAACAATAAACAAATGCTTTTAAAGGGTGGAATAAGTCTGGTGCTTTCAATAACAATTTTTCAACATTTGGAATCAATCGTGTTAGGTTTACCGCTAAATCTCCTTGGTTAGTAGTGTCCAGCCCTTATTTCCCCTTTCTTTTTTTGTTTTGGAGATTGGCAACCACACTAAAACTCTTTCTCACTAGGAAAAGTAATTAAAAATTTTCTCCCGATAATCCATTATTCGTGATAAATAACAGGTATGTCTTTTTAATGCCATTATTGCGGACATGGCCCTTGTTTTAATAAAATTTATGCTGTCATCTTGTAACTGCAAATTTATAACCTTATTAAAATTAGTAAATAAATCTATTAAATAAATAGATAAAAATCTGGTTTCCACTTGACTAAATTTTCTTTTAAAATTAAAATCATGATTAGGTTTAATGAGAGCCACCATCATAGCCCCCCCCCCTTTACATCTCATGGACCCCTAAATTATTTTTTCTCTTTGCAGGTCGTCATAGATCCCTGGGGGTCCATATAGACCACTTTGGGAATCACTGCTCTAAACGATGACTCTTCTGGGGAACCAGGATTTGAGTGAGTGAGTGAATATTAAAGTTGCACTGTTCAGCTACAGGAGGGCTTTTGGCGACGGACCACGTCATTTTTAACCATGATCAAGTGACGTAGACGACACCTGAGCTGGCACCTCTCTCTTAACTACTACACTACACCACACCAACGGGAGGACGTTTCAGCTCTCTACAGATTAAACGCGCATCGCTGCCCGACACGGCGGGACTTTAGTGGTACTGGGCTCGAACTCATGACATGCCTGCCATGATCCGATACTTTGACCACTGGGGTACTGCAGCCCTACCAGGATTCGAGTTCATAAACATAACAACAAGGTTACAGCAGACATAATAATAAAGTGAATAAGAAGTTTAAATATTTTTATTTGCCCATTCAAGAGGAGAGGAGAGTTTTGCTAAAATTGCATTTAACATGCTAAAAATCTTCCAGCGGCAGTGACAAGGCATTAAATCTTTTTTTTTATCTCATTTCTTAACTGCCGATTAAAAGTTACGCGATTAGCTCCACAGTGCCACTGTTTTTCACATTGGCACGCGCGTATGTTGTGCATTGGGATAATGAAAAGGCACAAATGGGCAAATTTTCCTCAGAAATAAGTACCTTAAAATCTGGCGTATGACGTGCACTTTTAACACAAAAAATAAGAGCGAAATTTAAGGGTGCACGTTATACGACGGGTATAGAAAGGAGAACTTTCAAAATAAAAAAAAAGATGAACATAGGAAAAAAGTAGACTTCTACATACGTCAAAATACTGTTTCTTTAAAAGAAATGTCATACCTTGTGAACTTAAAGGGCTGTAATTCTAGAAGTTCTTTATTTTTTTTCTAAAGTTTTGAATAATATCTCGAATGAAAGACTTCAAAACTTAAGGCTGTCTTCGGTAAAAGTACGAGAGCGTGAACTAAACGCGAAGCACAGTTTTAGACAGAAAAATACCTCAGTTTCCATGGAAATTTGCAGTATCTTAGCTCATACCTCTGTTAACAATACAGTGTTTTTAAAAATTTCAAAATATTCCATGAATATTTTCTTTTTCGTTTTAATACGTGAAGGCTTAGCCCATTTAAGATTACGATATAGAAGAAAAAACACGAAACACGTTTTATACCAGAAACAATGAATAAACTCCGTTAAAAACGGGAAGTATGATAAAAAATATGCTCTTTAAAGGATAGTGAAGCCAGAATATCATTAATTTTTCCATTTCTTTTATATCTAAAAATATGTTTCAGATTCGGGTCTTATTCTTTAACATTAACAGAAAAAAGTCTTAAGAGCATTGCGCATATACATATCATGTTTCGTAGTAAAAAAGGACATAAGCGTTATACGGCGAATATATCTAAAAATTGAAAATTACAGTTTGAAAGTATAGGTGCACGTTATATGTCGGATTTTACCATAAATCCTGTTCTAACACTGTCAAGGTCATTTTATTAAAAGAAAAGTATACTGTTTTGGAAGGACGGATATATACGTCCAGAGCACGCAACGCCCTGGTTGAATGAGACGGATATATACGCCGCCGGTGACACTTGAGGGTTTTGTTTTATTCATTATGGAGAAGAAAGCATTTTTTATTAATGAGTCAAAATTTATGCACGGTGAAAAATAATTTGAATTTCGAAGTTTCAGAAAATTGTAAAATCTCTCATATTTAAAAATATTTTCAGAAATCTCCAAAAATAATTTAAAGTGCTTAAGCTCTCTTTGACAGAGTAAGGCACGTAATAAATGAGCTGACAAATGGTTTGTGGTGGAAGTAAAGTATAGAGGGTGGGATGGAGATTTTTTGAGAAACTTGAAATAGACAGACATTTAGAATTACAAAAACAGTGTCCTAAATTGCAAGAAAATTTCTCTAGAATAAGCATTTTTAATGAACTAAAAATTATCAAAAATGAGTGCAGAGTTTACATTTTGTTTTTATCTGTTTTCCCAAGCTTTTTAAAAACTGCAGAAGGAAAATTAACATAATCATACATTTTCTACAGCAATGAACAAGTCTATTTTAAAATTACACAAAGCATATGCAATCAAATTAGCATAAATTTTACCCCTGTAGATTTATTGTATGTCAATATTAACAAATAATAATAAAAACATGACAAAACTATGCATCCAAAATAAAATTAAAAAGTAATTGGAACCACGAATCGAGATTGTATATTAAGAAAATTCAAAAAGGAATTATAAAAGGTGATCTCCTTATTTATGTCTTCAGATGAAAAAATTCTTCGAGTGGATTGCAATCAAACTATAAAACAAGCGATTTTTTAAAATTGCTTGCAAGTGCGTTTGTACTCCGGCCTTTAAGATTAACGTCATTCGATAAAAAGCATCCGATAAGCCATTTGGACTCATCGCAATGTTAAACTATACCAGTGAAACATATGATTAAAAAATTAATTAATAGCAGTAAAATCTTTTTTATTTAAAAAGTCAACATAAAATTGAAAATATATTTAATGTAAAATATACAACATTTCAATTATCAAACAACAATGTCTTTAAATCAGGGGTGGCCAATCCCCAGTACGCGTGTCACAGAGCGGCACGATGGAGTTTTAATAGTGGCAAGTGAAGACATCGAAAATTTTTAAAAAATAATAAAAAAGCTTTTCACAGTTTTATTGAATTGCGGTTATTTTAGACTCCCCCTCCAAAAATTTGTATTCGTATGTTTGTGAATAAATATTTTCTATTATGAACATAAAAACGAAATATCTCAAAATTAGCTTATATGCTTGAAAACAACTTAATTTTGTTAGCATCTTCAAGAGCTGATCCTAATAAGCATGATTAGTTACACTTTCAGAAGACAAATTCATTACTGACGGTTTAATAACTATTTAGAATTAAATGTCTTTGATTATTTTTATTTTATGCTTAACTGATTGAACCAGTAAAAAGTTTATTAATAATGGAATCTAAGTATTTCTGTCTTTTATATTATATTATTTTTAAGTTTCCACTGCATGTAGACGCATAAAAAAAATGTGCTATTTGCGTGAAAATTCCATACTAAGCCAATAAGTAAATTTTTTTTTATCTTTTGGAGAAGTTAGAAGTGGCACACATAATTTCTTTATCAAATAGTAGCAGTTTTCCCAAAAAGGTTGGCCACCCCTGTGCTTTAAATAAATAACTATCGAATCTTATTAACAGCTTTAAAATGTATTCGCGCTGAAAAATTTCTAAGAAATATATAAATGTAACAGCAAGAAACAGTTTCAGATTAAAATGCGAGTTGTGATAGTCATCAGTGCCTCCATCACAATTTTCAGTAGTAGGAGAAGAGTAGTTACTTGTTGTTCAACGAGATTCCACACGAGAGTAAAAATCAATCCATACCATCAATGTATTTCTGTGTATAAGGGGTGAATCTGTAACTTTCGATTTCTTCATGTGCAATTCCTATTCCAAGAATAAACTCGAATCGAAGCGTCAACATGCCGACAGGCAAAAATGATTCACGATTAGCCTCTAAATAAGCTTTCTCCATCAAGTCAAAGTGTTGCGGATCATCCATTTGGCTTCTACAAAATACAATTGTGTGAAACTTTCCTGTCATGTCAAAAATAGATATTCGGCAGTTGAATCGAACCTCAACACTTGAAGCAAAGCACATATGTTAACGTTACCCTCTTCAGTCAATTGCAAAGTTAGAAATAGCCACTTTTTTCCGTTATCCTTAAAGCTCTCGCGCGCGCGACACGCTTCCTCCTTCTCTATATGAGAGCTAAAATTTTTAATAGTCCAAAGGCAAGATCTCCGCTGAATGTCCAGTCGAGTTCGAGCGAAGCACGTGTTGATCCTATTTATTTTCTTTTGTATGCTAAAACAGCGAAAGCGAAGTGTGAGTGTTTCGTTGAACAAGAATTTGTCTTTTCTTGTACCGAAGACATCTTTGATGAGAGCGAAAGTGAGGATTTCATAAGTGTCACCTTTTTGAAATGACCGTTCAATTTTTTCTGTGATCAATGGGCAACCTTCAGTATCTAGGAGTGATATTTCAGAAGAATGAAGATCAGTCTCTGGTCCACCATCATCATCGCCTTGTCTCTTAACAAAGCACTGAACGTGGCAATCACTTTCTGCTATTCCTAAATGCCAATGAGATTTCCTGTAGCAATCTACGATGAAAATGGGGCTTAGAATGGGAGAAGGAGACAAGAACGCAGGAAAGTTCTCAATTGCCCAAATGTATGTAAAAGGTGCTAAGCTATTACCATCATTATTATCAGCCATATTAATTTTTTTAATGTACTCTTCTCTTCATCAAGATATATTTTTGTTACTCTTAGAACATTTTTGTATCAATAAATCCACAAGACTGGTACATATATGATATCTTCCACAAGAATAAAATATAAACTATGTAACGTCACAACTTATTTTGTTAATAACACAGTTACAGTTACAGTTTTTTTGTGGGATATGGAGCACAACAAAGGCTATTATTCCAGTTAATAAGACGCTGGCTCTATTAAGGTATCCGACTACTTTCGGAATCATGATTTCAAAATGCGCATAAATGAATAATTTTCATGATATTTAGTGTCCCTTAGATTAGAATACATGTATATAACTCTTTTAAGGACATTATGACAAAAACAATTATTTAAATACAATATTTTGGCAAAAAATCAACTTAGAATAATCTTTTTTCCAAATGTTCTCCTTTTGTAAAAAGTGCTTTTATTGTATTAATATCTTGCCTGTATATAGCTCAGACCTCTGTACAGAGGCTCAACTATGATTTTTGAAAAATTCACATTATTTTCAGAGTTACAACCATTTGAAATAATTATCAGCGTATTTTCTTAAGATTTCTCCCTTCTGTTTTTGCAAAACATGGATAAACCGACTTCCGAGTTATGCATTTCAAAAATTCTAGTACAGAGGTCTGAGTTGATTACAGGCAAAATATTAATACAATAGAAGCACTTTTTACAAAAGGAGAAAATTTGGAAAAAAGGTTATTCTAAGTTAATTTTTTGCCGAAATATTGTATTTAAATAATTTTTTTTGTCATAATGTCCTTATATAAAACAATTGTATACATGTATTCTAATCTAAGTGACACTAAATATCATAAATATTATCCATTTACGCGCTTTTGCAAAATCACAGTTCTGAACGTAGTCGGATACCTTAATCATCGAGCTAATTCATTCAGCTTGATTGATTCCTTATTAATATGAACAGGAACGTCTTGAGAGAGGGGCCCAGTTTGCCCGATTTTCGAAGGCTTGGCTTCGTAAGTGGTATCTTGTTTCGTTCTCGACCCGGCCTCAATCCCCCGAAAGTTGGGATTAGATGATGAACCGAATAATTTTAAACGTAAAATGTTACTTCCGAACAAATACTTCAAAACAATAGGAATTTTGAACTATTTACCAACAGGCAGCCGAGACAAGACTGCATTAATTAGTCATGTTCGTCGTCCAAGGGTAGAGAGTCCTCGTCCTACCACCATAGACCATCACTACTCGAAAATTAATCGAAAGATGGAAGTCGATGTAGTGGGTTTGTGCATAGGGTTTGGAGAATGGAAACCACACAATTATTTATTTGGTACGTGTTAATGTTTGTGCTTTGACAACATACGTACGCTACATACCGTCTACTTAAAATGATAGCTGGTGAGGCCTTGTTTTTTAATGAGGGTTCAGGGACCCAAGAGGCCTTAAGACGTCACTGAATGTGGCACTTTATGAATTAAAACGCTGGCTTCTGGTGATGAACTTCGTAATTTTGTACCAGGGCCAAGTAACAAGTTCACCTGAGCTGACATCCTACTCTTACTTCCAACTTCCACATCAATAGATTTTATGTGCATCAATCTTTCTACACAGTGGTTGTTCAGTGACACTTAAACTAACGAACGATGCAATACCATCCACGAGTTCGCAATCATGAGCATTAAACTTCTACGGTCACTGATTAACCGTTTGCGCAACACGAGCTATTTTCGTGCTTTTCGGCTTTTGTGTCGAAAAAGGCCAGTGCATTTGGCTTTTGAAGTTTAATTCACACCAATGCTGTTAGCGCCGAGCGTTGAGCGTCTAGCCAATCAGAGACTTCATTTCGGGCGAGATGAAGTCTTTGATTGAGTAGAAGCCCAACGCTCGACGCTGGCCAAGGTGTGAATCCAGCTTATGGATAGCCGACGGTGCGCTCACGATTTGTTGAAACGCGCTGAGCTTTTCAGACAATCGTAATCAACTTAAATAGTAACTAACTTCTTTTTTCTTTAATTTAATGAATTATTTTTTTAAATTAATAATTTTAATAAATTAATACTGTTTTTTTGACACGTAATCGAAAAAGCGGGGTGATTTTCGATTGCGATTTCTCAAAACCCTCTGAGACGCAAACGTTCATATCAAATGGTATTGTATATGATTAATGATATATGTGAAATTGGACTGTTGTGTGTTGATAGAGCAATGTATTAATAGCCAAGTGGCCATGATCTCACGCATTTATCACGTAGAAGATACTACAGACAAAAAATCTGGCAGAATTTGCTATTAATCTGTATTTGTACCATGGATTGATTGATTGATTGAATGAATATTAACGTCGCACTGTTAAGCTACATGAGGGCTTTTGGCGACGGACCACGTAATTTTGAACAATGGTCAAGTGACGTGGACGACACCTGAGCTGGCACTCCCATCTCCTAACTACCACATCACACCAACGAGAGGACGTTTCAGCTCTCGACAGATTTAACGAGCATTGCTGCTCTACACGGCGGGTCTTTAGTGTTGAACCATGGAGCTTTGAGTACAAAATCACCAAATAAGCTCACCAAAGGCATTTATTAAGTAAGAGAGAATCGCAGTAACCATGCAGGGAATCAGTGAATAGCAAAACGTTGATTCTTTTCTGTATCCTACTGTTTTATGTCATGCTAGATATAGTGGTAGCCAAGATCATGACCGGGTGGCCGTGGTAGCCGAGTGGTATAGGTATCGGATCCTGGCTTGCCTTGTCACGAGTT
>BMAV01019611.1:64710-111596 GCA_019973955.1 Trichonephila inaurata madagascariensis
CGGGACACCCTGTATACTCGTATATATCAATAATAATATGTACTAAATTGCTATAAATCTAAAGAAGCAAAGCAAAAGTAGAAGTATAAAAAGACAATACAGATAAAAAAATAAGATAACCTCAGTAATACTACAGCAAATTCAGTCTAAGGAACTGAGACTGCAGGTTTAAAGATTGTTTTCAGGCCAGCCAATCTCACCTGTAATTTGACTATATTACTGGAATGTAGGATTAAGAAATTAGTTATGTAATAGTTACATATATAAACAAGTCTCATGTGTTTTAGTGTGATATGGTCGATCTTTGTCGACCATATCTTTGTGGGTCAGCGTGAATTAGAGGTGTGGGGTTCTCGAAATGAATAGACATTTTAGAATTCTTAATATGACTTTTTTAAGAGTTTAACTTAAATTCCTTATATATTGAACAAACTTATATTAAGTGAGAATGAACTAAAACACGAAGACGTAACTAAATCGGATCGCGCAATTTAGATCACTTATCTAAATAATTATATTATCCACCTACTCTCAATCCTAATAATATTACGATTTCTTATATCAAATATTCTGTCCTACCTTGAATTCCACGCAACGGTTCAAACACCTTCAGATAGACTGTTGGGCTCGCGTGCAATAGTATGCACCTTGTAGTAATGGCTAGATATCCGTGATTCCTTGGTAGGCCGTTAAATTACACTTCTACCTTTTCCTAACAGAACTTTCTCTAAATTGCCATTCCGCTTACTAAAACTTCTGTTCTTTTAAAGGCTATCTTATTTGCATCTATACTTCCATTTCACTTCTTGGATTTGGGTTCGAAAAGATTTGCCATTACTCTTGGCCGTCAAAGAACCCAGAGGTTATGTTACAGAAAGGAGACCCGTGAGCTGTCACAATAGGTTCTAATTTTCAGAAATTCTCCTTATGATTTGTAGAATTTATTTATTTCTAAGGGGCATTTTTTCGTTTTATGAGTTATATATATCTTCGTGTTTGATTATTTTAGATTATTGCGATTATTTTTATGACCAACTTCATTCACTTTATTTTATTGCTATGTGTTCTCCACACAAACTAGATAAACGCTACTTACGTTAATGTGAGACATGTTAGAAATTTTCATCGGTTCGTAAACATTACGTTGATTGAAACACATCTTTTTGAAAGTAATTTCATATCAGCAAGAAAATATTCATTATGAAAGAAAAGAAAAAGAGACCCTTTCTCAATATATACTTTTATTCATTATTCGTCCTTTTACTTATATTCATAATTTTAAATCAAACCGAAATGCACAAAAATTGTAATAAATAGTACATGATATGAAATAGCTGTTGAATAATTCCATCATTTAAATTTCCATAAGAAGATCTGTATTCTGAAAATTTTTAAAGTGTAATATTTTTATTTATAACTAACCAAAATAAAGTCTGAGAAATAACTAAAAACGTTTTGCTGAACACGTAAGTATCGTAACATCCGGCGTATAACGAGCACCGGTAAAAAACGTGCACCTATATTTTCAAGCTGCATTTTTTAATTTTTAGATATATTCGCCGTATAACGCGCACCCTCTTTTTTACGAAGAAATCAGAAAAAATTGTATACATTGCTTTTATGTTCGAGTCATTTATTCGAGGTATTATCCCAGACTTTTGAAAAAATAGTATACTTCTAGAATTGCAACTTGTATAGTAACAGGTGTTGTGATGGATGAACGCAGGCAAATGAGCTTGGATATATTATTACTTTTCCAACGAGAGCTTCGTTGGGAGTAGTGTATTTAGTTGTATTTGTCAGAGAAATAATTTATGTCTATATTTTTCAGTTCAGATTAGTAGTCTTTTATCCTGTTGTATCTGGCAATGAAAAAAAATATCATATGATGGATTTAATGAGTTGCCTTAGAACAGTAAAACCAGCTAGCGAAATAAAGATATAATAATGGAGTGAACGGAATAAAGATGTTCAGTATTTTCACCTACTGAAATGGATGTAAATTTATTTCATTTTTAATATATTTTAATCATCGTGCTATCATTTCATAGTTCTTTCAGTTCATAAGGCAAGTCGTTTCTTTTAAATAAACAGTGTTTCGATACAAGTAGAAGTAATTTTTTTAATTCTCATCTCTTTTGTTATTTTTAAAGCTATCGTTTTTTTACCCGGCGTATAACGCGCACCCTTAAGTTTCGATCTTATTTTTTGTGTTCAAAGTGCGCGTTATAGGCCGGATTTTACGGTAATATAAATTTTCATACATAATTGAAAATTCATTTCTTGGATGAAACATGATTCCACGCTTAACGACATATCAACAAAACCAAAATGTGGAAAGGAAATCAGGTTTCTTATAAAAATTTCTATAAAAAAATATTCAGTGTGTTTAATTGTTATTAGGCAATTGTCTTTCAAATACAGGAAATCTCGACGTAATTAACACACAAGCTCTTTCGAGGGGGTCAATCATAATTTATTCTGGAACTCTCAAGTATAATTACAGCTGATTTTCTTTTAACAGTAATTAATTAGCACACATGCATAAATTTACAGATTAAAAAAAGTCACCCATATATTGAAACAACAAATTCAAATCCGTAATCACAATTTCAAGTAAGGCAAATAGAACGTACTGTAATTGTTAAATGTTTGACTCAAATTTTTCTTCCCTGTATCTTCTTTGTACACACAACCTAGGAAAAACCTAGTTTTCTCTTAACTTTTCCCATCAAATAATCATCATCGAATCTTTTGGATTTTTGATGGCACATTTGTTTTTTTAGCAAAATTGGCAACCTGGTGACCTTTGGCGAATAAATTTGTAGCCAAATCTGTTCTCAAGACCACTCCCATTCGGATAGCACAATACTCAATGGAAATTATTGATAGTACAATAATACCCACTACCCACGCGATTTGCAAATCTCATCGATTCGTCTTTTTTCATCATTAAAACTTAGGCCAAAATCATTGCCAGAACCTGATGAAATTAGCATTTTGATTGAAGAAGTCGTCGATCTTGCCAGGGCAGATGGATAATGTGATTATGTTCAAAAACTGCTGGATTCCCACAATCAGAAGCTGACAAATGATGAACTCATAGAAATTCATTAGTAAGAGCAAGACACTGAAGAACTCGAGTCTGTTGACCCAGTTCAATCAGAAGATCGAATGACAGTTTGTAATTAGACACGCCTCAGATTAATTGAAATAGAGTTACAAATTTTAGAAAATACATACTCTAACGAAGAGATTATTTTTTCAACAAAACAAGGAATGAAAAAATTATTAGCATGCTACGAGAAAATTTTGATGGAGAAAAAGAAAATTATTTTAGCCAGCAGACTACTTGGTTAGATTTTATGAATCCTTCTACATCAAAATAAGTTTGGTTTGCGATTTTGTATTTGTGTTACCTAAGAATTTATTAAATATTTTTCGTCTAAATTATTATTTTCTTTCGACACCGGCTCCAACTAAAAATAGTTTATATGTATTTATATGTGTGAAATAATACCCCGACTTATGCGAATTCGACTCACGCGGTTATCACTCAGTCCCACATATTGCGCAAGTTCGAGGTATTACTGTATTCGTCCTTGGTGTACAAATGATCTTTCAGACCACAATACTATTTCAGCAGAGAAGAAAACGAACTACACAAACTTTCCTTAGCGATACAATAAAGAATATACGTCTGGTAATGATACCATATTTTTGGTTTTCAGATAAAATATTATGAATTCCGTAAGTTCAAATCTATTTTTAAATAAACAATATCAAAATCGCACAGTTCAATTCATTATTTTATTCTCAGAAATTTTATGCCAAACCTTCAAATTTCTTCTGAATCTAATTTTCATTTGATTTAAACAACTGAAAAAGAGTTCCCTCTGATTTTCTCTTTTTTATCCCTATATTGGCAATTCAGAAACTCAACTGACGCATGTGCATAAGGTTTCAAAAAACTGTGGAACTGGTATCCAAACTATATCTTGAATTCGTCTGCTCCAAATCCTTTTGTGTCCCCTAATTTCTATTGTTAGAAATATTAGTCCTTTATAAAATACAATTTAAAAAATTCCTTTTTGATTATACAATTCTGTACGATTAACACAGCCACTATAGTTGTATTGTGGTGGTGCAATTCCGGTGGACAGAACCTGCGACGCTCAGATTCGTTGCCGATTAACATGACCACGAGACAAAAGGGATCTCTCTTGTCCGGAGGCTGTTACTGGCTTATTTAGATACCACTACAGCCCCACCAGTGAGACGGTGGGTAGATGAACGAAAGAGATATTTGTTATGGCGAGCGTGTGAGTTGTTGCTGTTAATTACAGGTGTTGCGTCAAGTGAGTCTGACGACTTTGACAGCTGCGTCAAGTGGGTCTGACGACTTTTTGATTGCTCTTTTTGCGTAGAGTGTCAGAAGGTAGAGTGTTCAGATCAGGTCTGTGTCACCAATGTGGTGGTGCAAATCCGGAGGACAGAACCTGTGACGCTCGGATCCGTAGTCGAATAACATGACTACTAGACAAATGTGATCACCCCTGTCCGGAGACTTATTGGCTTATGTAGATACCGCTACAGTAAAATGTTGAATGAAGAAAGATAACAAAACATTTGTAGGACAATAATACACACATCATTCAATACATCTTATATACTTTTCACATTACCTACAAGAACTATGCTTGTATAGATTGGACTTCAAAATTTTATGTGCAACTTTAGTAAAACTTGATCAATTAAAAACGAATATAGAAAAATATAAATTCGATCTACAACCAATCTTATTTAGGTCCAGTTTATATTGGACTAGATCGAAACGCAACTCCGTCGTAAATCAAGAAAGTCTGTAAATGTAGCTGCTTGTAGATTTTTACTTACTAATTTTTACTTAAAAATTTTTGTATGCAAAATAACCCTTTTATTTTAAAATATATAAATTATGCAATTTAACTTGGCAGTAGAGTTTTAATTTAAATTTTAAATTCTAGTTAATAGATTTTCTCTATATTAGCTTAAACTCTAAAAGAGTTACTTAAACCTTAAAAAAGCTTAATTATCGAGTTAAATATTATTTACACACACAAGTAATATAAATAATTTTTTTAAGTCTATTCCTACTTAGATCAACAAAGAAAAATTTTATTATAGCTACTTTTTATTAAACAGTTACAATTCATATAAATATGTATATACATATGACCGAACCACAACATTGAGTGGTAATTTATTTTTATTAGTTATCATTAAAGTATCATATTGTCATCCAAAACAATCGTGTCTATAAAATTTCAGTTCAACTGAATGCTTTAAAACGTGAGAAAAAAAAACCTTTTCAAGTTTTGACACAAGTCGCCAAAAGGGTCGCTAAGTTGCCAACGTGGCTGTGTATTTGTAATTCTTTAAATAATTAGTTTTAATCAATTAATTTCTATCAATTATAATTAAATTATTGTATTGTCGTCCAAACTAATCATGTATATAAAATTTCAGCTCAATTGAGCGCTTTAAAATGTATTTTATGAACGATTGAAAATTCCACCAAGATAAATAAATAAATAAATAGAGAGTGAGCTAATAGTAGGTACTGAATAAATACAACTTATTATAATGGTCGGAATCGTTGAATCTCAATAAATTGTTAGTTGTAACTTTAACATGGATAACAACAAAATATTTTTGTTTCTGAAAAGGTTTTATAATTAATATTTAGTATTTTCCAAACTAGTATATTCATACATTTTACAACATTTTTTGAAATAACTCGTACTTTTTTTCTTTCAATGTTATAAATTATGTAATAAAATATGATTTCAATGTGTAATAAAATATGATTTTGATTTTATAAAAAAATGAACAAATTAATTCATTTAAAAAATTTTAAATAATTTTTATAAATATTTGATTAATCTCAAATTATTTTTTAACAAAAACAGTTAAGGTATCCGACTGAACTAAAATCATGATTTTTTTCAAAAATTGACAAATTTGTTTCATGATTTTATTTTATAGACCATCTTATTAGCTTAATAAAAATTCCAAGCTTTTTGTTTTCCATTCACTAGAACAAAAACTACAAGGGTTTTAACTAAATAAGATGCCATAACTTTACACAAGATGTCAAACTTTAAAATGCGTTTTACTCGAAATGTGCCTTTTTCGAAAAACTCAAACGCGGACAGCGATTGCTCAAAAAATTTTGAAAATAATTTAATGACACTTTTTGTAAATCTTTTGTATAACAGTAGAAGTGTTTTGTTCTTCAGATTTATCAATCATTGTATTATTTCAAAATTTGCAGTCCTTTATATGAATATAATCACTGTTTTTTTAAGCAATTTCATATAGTCACTAAGATAGAGGGCTCTAGTTTTTGTAAAAATTAAAATATCTATTATCCTGAAGGTCATTTTAAACATGAATAACAAAGTAACACATTAAAATTGAAAAATGGAGAATTTGTTCGAAAACTTTTTGTACAGAGCGGGCCTTGTGTGTGTAATTTTTTGTACATTTTTACCAGTTTTTTCTCATTTTAATAATAATAAATTTTTTCCTGTTTTCAATTTTACGATTTTTTGCTTAAAACATACTAATTAAACCTAAAAATTAGAAAAAAATCCCCATGTCTTCATTTTTTCAAAAAAAGTTGTCGCAAGTAGTCGGATACCTTAAATGAATTATGTTTAAATAATTATTTTTTTCGTAAAAAATAACTTTTTAACTCTAACTTTTTCGTAAAACCTCACTTGGTTTAAGTTATTCAAGTTTAGTTATCCATCATACAATTGTTTTCTAGATTGAAAACTTAAGACACTCCTCAAAAAGGATTATTCGAGATAAGAACAAATTCTGTACAGCAATACTTTAATTTAATTTCTGTATAGTGACACATTTTTTTTAATCGAAGAAAACGTATTTAATATAACCATGTATAACACCTTCACAAATTACGAATAAATAGTTTCGAAGCTCAGAAAACTTTTAGCTAAAGTATAACTCTCGTTTAGAAATCCTATTATTTCAACTGCCAAATAGATATAATGTGTAGGGAGGAGGAACTGATGTATTTTTAATCAACAAGGGGCCTTAACCTCTTTTGCGCTCACCGTGTCCAGAGTGATTTTATTGAACTGGACGTTTACGGAAACTAAGCCTAACCGCGCTTTGTAGAATACTTAAAAGCATTAAAGACTCTTGACTAATAAATGGATGCTGTTGATAAATGTATATTATTGTTTGGAGAGAAGAAATTAGAATTATGTAATTCCATTATTTATCTGGTAAGCTTCTTTGATTTTTTTAAATATAGGATGCGGAGTGGGCACTTCTCCTGTTTTGAAAATGCGACATGCTAATGAAACGCTAATGCTTATTTTTGTTTTCCGCCTACCACACAGCATAAGAACTTTGAATTTACACCGTTTTAAACACAACGTCTGTTAAATGTCGCTCTCCACTAATGATGTCGATTTTGAAAACTTTCAGTCACCTTTTCAGGCATATCGACCGAGATATTGTCAATTTCGGTTCGAATGTTTTTCCGTAGGTCTTCCAGGGTCTTAGAGCGATCTTTTTAAACCAGGCCTGTGGGCTTATCTCAAGCTCACAGGAAATAATCAGGAGGGAATAAATCAGGAGAGCGCGCAGGCCAGTTTACGTCCCCTCATTAGGAGATCAGTCATTAGGAGAAGGCTTTTCTTGAAACACCCTTGGAAACCCTGGAGGTGTCGGCTGTTACCCCATCTTGTTGTAACCACACGTTTTCAAGATCCCTTTCTTGGAGAGTGGGTAAAAAGAATTGTTGGATCATTGTCGCATACCAGTTCGGTACACACATACTCGTTTCACATTTTCAAGAGTCCTAACGGTCTTCGGAGGTCCTTTCCTTTCCTTGAAGATATTTCCCGTTGCTCTAAAAACATCCATATTTAAACACATTTACAATCAGGAACACGACCTCGTGGATGAATATCGAAGCGACGACGAAAGGCACGTTGCACTGCAATCACCGACTGACTGTTAGATGAATACGCCTCCACGGAAAAAGCGCACTGCTGCCTCGATCACAACATGTTAGAGACTAAGACGGGTGAGAACACAAATATCTCGCTCCACCCTTTCCATCCAACCTCTCCACACGTCCCTTCCCTCCCTACAAATATCACTGCAACATGTTCAAAATAGGAAGTTCTCACGCTCCACAAAAAAGAAGAAAAAAAATCCGGATATTAATCAAGAATTTTTGAGAATCAAATTATGAGCACGTCTAGAATGATCTATTTAGTATCGGATTTGTTCTTTTTGAGACCTTGGGTAACATAAAAATTTACCTCTTCTTTCGCAAATTTTACCTGACCGAAATCCGATGGGGGTGAGATCACCCCAACCCACTGAAATAAGTTCATCTATTTTTCAGTATCAAATTAGGCGACTTGTTGGCCAAAGTTATCACCAAGATTACTTCTACTCATTCACATTATTAAAGAGTATTCTTCTTTGGACTACAAGCCATCTTTCCTGCCTAAAAAACTCTTATGGCATAGAAGCAAACAATTAAAAATCTTTTCGTAACACTGAGTATGTTCTCTACGTATGAAACATTAGATTAATTAACAAAATGTTATGAGAGTAAAAAAAGTGACATGAAAACAAAAGGCACTTTTAATAATTTTTCAAATTTTAACAGGTGAATAGTTTTGCATCAATGTTAATGGCTTAAAAGGAACTAAACAGTTTATAGTTGATTGTTACATAATTCCCCTAAGTTATAATGCCTTTACCAGAGCTTAAACTATGTATGAAAAATTATTCAATTAGGGAATCCCACCTTTTGTAGAATTAGATACAGAATGGTCTAAATTATCGATATTCCAGATTTCCACCAAATGCTGCAATTAATTCCAAAGAAATTGAGAAAAAAACCATTTAGATAAACGAGCAACAAGCCATACTGCTGGCCATTAAAATTACAACTTTAGGAAGGAATGATCCGACGAATGTCAAAACCACATACAAGGAAGAGGTTGGGATATGTGAATGATTAGTATTTCACCGAATTTAGATGATGCAGAAGGAGGAGGGAGAAACGACATCTGAAGCACTGCACAAAAGAAAAGTTGTGTAGTGGGTTTCTCATTTCGGAAGCGCTTTGTATTCAGAGTTTGTTCAGAATATCTGTTTATGCTTCAAATAATAATAAGAAAGGCTAACCAGCAAGTGTCGGAATTCGGTAGAGGCAGGATTGTTGCCTATCGACAATGGGGATTATCTTTCCGTGATATCGTCCTTTGTACTGTCATGCGAATATGCAGTCAGTGGGTTGCTAAGGGTCATATTGAACGGAATGCAGAATATCTTCACACCCTCCCATGACTAATTCCCGAGAGGACAGACAAATTGTGAGCTCGGCCCTGAAAACCCTTGTAACCACATCACGGACCATTAATGAGGAAATGGGAGTATGTTTGCAACACTCTCGGTATCCGCTCCCATAGTATCCCCTCCCCGGTATCCCCTCCATTGCAGCAGCGTGGACTGTCAGCCTGGCGACAATTACTTCGATTTCCCTTGACAATCCAGCATACAGAGACTGAGACTGGTGCACCAAATGACGCAGCTGGATAGAGGAGTGACAGAACGTCTTTTCAGGCGAGTCTCTGTTCTACATGCAGTATTTTGATGGCCGTATACGTGTCTGGAAGATCCGAGGAGACCGCTTGTCGCATGCTTGCATTTGATATCGGCATAGCGGCCCTGCACCAGGTGTGATGGTTTGGGCAGCCATTCACACACGGTACGTGTGTGCGACACACACGGTACTGTTTACGCGTACAATAAATATCTTTTTTGTATTTGCTTATCTTCATGGTGTTGTAATTTTAATGGCCAGCAGTGTAGATTTCTTACTACAACAGTTCCTATAATATTGTTCGTCTTTAAGCATAGTGTGAAAAATGATCGATGATTAAGTAATATAAACTAGTATATGGTTCTTAATACCAGCTGATATCTAATAGTAAGTTTGACCTTTAATATAATACCAGCTGTATGAGGTATTTGTATGAATTTTTGAACCGTATGGCTTCTTGACGAGATATCCAAAGTATCTAAAAGCTCCAATATGCTATAATTTACTATCTCTGTACTGTGTTGAATATTGAACTGTATTGAATAAATCACACTTTAAAAATATTGCTAATTTTAATTTCTTGTATTTTTCTTAGAATTAGAAGACAATTATCAATGGATTAATGTAGACAACTTGAAAAAGAACTCAGTAGGAAACTTTACCCCGTCAAATATTCGAGGCATTCTTTCGAAAATAAAGGACATCTCTATTTAAACATTCCCCCAAATTTAGAACCTTTTGAGAATATTTATACATTAATCTCATGCCAGCGTTTTATAGTCAGATATTTTACGAGTTTTGAAAATCTACCGCATATTCCGGTGTATAACGCACATGAAATTTATGGGTGTGCGTTATACGCCAGATGTAAAAAAGATAGCTTGAATAACAAAGAAAAGATGAGCATTAAAAAATTGTATTTCTACATATATCTAAATATTCTTCATTTAAAAGAAATGACATACCCTATAAACTTCCAACAATGAAATACCTTGTAAATTTTGTATTTCCTCCTCTTTTCTTGGGATTTAGAATTATAGTTTTAGAAGAACATCATTGCTCACAAAAGCCAGGGATAATACTTCGAATAAATGAATTCAAAAGAGAAATAACATTTTAAATGTATATTTCAAATTTCTTTGTGAAAAACGGGTGCGCGTTATACGTGAATATTCCTAAATTTCAATTTGAAAATATAGATGCTTGTAATAAGCCGGTGTGTGTAATACTCCGGAATATTCGATATTTTATTCTGAAACTGTAATCAGCCTAGAATAAATTAATTAATTGGTCAAAAATTATTTTAATATTAGGATTTTACCATACGTGTGTGTAGTTCAGAAATTATTGACATTGATACAACAGTACACCTTTATTTTAACAGGTTTTGAAGTATTTAAAAAAGTCAGTATTTTTTTTTTTGGCATTCTAATAATATATTTTTATCAAACAAATGTTCTTTCAAACGAATTGGTATTTGGATTTACTATCGCTCTGATTGTCTACACTGTTCACATTTTCAACACTTTTTATATGAAAACTATTATAGAGAACCAATACTGGTGACTAAATAATTTTTTTCTACTTAATAATTCACAAGTGACATTGTTCAAAGGATGAACACACTTGAGCAAATAAACAGAAAATTGAGTTTTGCATAGAGTTGAGTGGTAATAAAAAAATCGCATGCGAGTAACTATATATGAACAAATGTTTTAATATTAATATATGCGGGAAAAAGTTATTTTAGGTAAGAAAAAGCTTTTGAATTGAATCTCGCATTTCAAAATATGATAATGGAGACATGTTTTAGGACTGAAAATATAAGTGTACAGCCGCCTTACATAAAAGCTGAAAATGCAAGGCAATTATAAAAAGAGCTGTGCTGTTTTTTTTATTGATTTTGTTCTACGAAGCAGACTCGTAAGTGTTGCAAGCCGTAATGCAACGATCTCTTTTCCAAGCAAATAAAAAAATTGACATAGTTAATATTTTATTACTTATTTCTATATCGACTTTTGAATAAACTCTTTTTTTTCATTACTGTACTTTAGAGGTTTTCCAAATATTTTCAACATTTAAAAAATTATAAAAAGGAATTTTATGGGGTTACTCTTTTCATTATTACGATAAGACTAGAATTGATTATTTTGTTTTTACAACTCATCTTTCTACACTGATGGGAAAAAAATCTCAACAAAAAGAAGAAGAAAATGTTGCAAAGTAAGGAAACTTCGGTATTACATTTGTCTAGGTCAGCGGTCGTCCAACCTTTTGACCTCAAGGACCAGTAAATTTATAATTTAAATCTCACGGACAACTAACAGGATTTTTTAAGTGTTAAATATATTTATAAAAAAATTGTGACTTAAGAACACAATCTCAATGCATCTTAAAACATAACTCAACGTGATTAGTGAGTATATTCCCCATTTTTCTGGGGACCACCGAATTTTCTCGCGGACCACTACTTTGGTGACCTCTGGTCTAGGTAACATATTTGATTAAAGTTTCAAATTCGCAGATTGATGTAAACGCGAGAAGAGCCATTTCAAATGGAAAATGATGGTACATTAATAACTGATGAAACCTCCTTCCCCTCTATAGTAAAAATATGCAAACGTGCTTGTATTTTGCTGCACAGGTGCCAGATGTCAGTTCGTGGGAGGAAATTCCCTGCCTCTTTCACTTGGTCGGTCAACACAGGGACGGTTAATTCTGGTTGTGAAGGACGCTGGAGTTGTTGTCCTATGACGTCCCATTCATGCTCGATTGGAGAAAGATCGGGCGATCTAGCAGGCCAAGGGAACACTTCGATACATCACTATGTGACTCAAATGCTATGTAACTCCCTCCAATTGATTGATTGATTGCATAGTAAGGACCTACTTCAAAGAAATACGAGGGGTATCGGCAAAGGATTTTATAAATTTGAACCGGAGTCTAAAGACGGAAGAACTCGTATGAACTGGAACTCTACTCTCCAAACTTCCACACCCTTCCAACTTTAGGATTTTGAGTTTCGACAGATTTAACGTGCATCAACTCTTCTACAAGGTATATCTTTGTTGGCGCAATTCCGTCCGACAATTCAGAACAGAATTTACAATATATTTGCCACATTATTCTCCTAAATTCTTGGCTGTATAAAGAATTTTACAGCACAAATCCATTTCATATGACGAAACCTGCATGATTTTGTGAGGCGCGTTGTAACAATGGGCTATCCGCGAAGTCTATCCTCTCTAACTCGGCTTCTTACCCTCTAGCCAAATTGGCTCTTTCGGATGCTGCAACTCCGCTTCGCAAAGAAACGCCATTACTAAATAGAGTATTAATAATCAGTGAGATTATAGTGGCTTTTTTTCTGAATTTTGGTCACTATTAGAAAGTAGAAGATCAGTAAAAGAAGCGAAGCTCAGAGGTTTCATCTCATTAAAAATAAGTATCCATTATTTATTATTTGTTTATTGTCTTGTCTACATGTCACGTAATCAGGTTTAATGTTAAATTAATAACGGAAAACCAATGCGATTATCTATTAGTTCTCTTTTCGTGTCCTACTTAATGGCGTCTTAATTACTACTACGTTCGAATCCTTCGAGTATGTGGTTAATGAGCGTGACTTCCACCTCAACCAACATGAGGTGGAGGTACCGAGGGAGCTCCTTTGAAGGAATCAGGATATTGAACTAAGATGAGGCTCTGATACTACTTATCCCAAATTTGAGACCTTACGCTCAGAAAAACGGCTTTCTTGATGATATATTAATATCATAATAGTAATAAAAACAATTATTATTATTATTTTTTGCAAACAGTGAACGTGTTGTTACATTTAAAAATAAACTAATGGTTCTCAGATTTTATTGAGATCAGATTAGTCTTCGGTTGGAAAATGCTCATTTGATCGATATTTTAAATCAGGGGTGGGCAGACTTTTACATGGTACGGTCTACTTCTATGTTTCTTAAGGTGCTGCGGTCCACCCAGTGGCGTAGATGTGGTAAGTTACAAAAAAAAACTCACCAATATTTATATTCGAGAACAATTAATACAGAATATACACTTACCTACATAATTACAATAAAAAAACTTTTGCTTAAAACTCACGTTTTAAGAAAAACGCAAGATACAAACATAATAATTATATCTATAAATTTAATAATATCAAATGCATTTATTATCAAACAACTCAAAATGCATAAAAAATAAATCATTTGCATTTGAAGTTAATCTTCGTAGAATTTTATAGTTTCATTAGAAGACTTACATAATGCCTACCCCAATCTTGAATATCTCGGTATATAATTAATTATAGCTAATCTTGCATTGGATTCCAAGTGGTCGTCTGTGGAACGGGAATAATATGCTGTCTTAATTATATTCATCACTGCAAATGAAGATTTACACAGGTAGGCAATGCAAGAGAATGAAGCTAAATGAAATGCAGCTTTTTCAAATTCGGATACCTGACTTCGTCCATTAACCGATGTATGTCCTTAACACGTTCTCTGCCGGGTGTCTTCTATCGCTGGACGTAATATCAACAAAAGAATCCAATCTTGCGGAAGCGTGAGCTGTGGGATGATGCTTCAGTAGCCAATCCCGTGTTACTGCGGGAAGAGCTGTTCGATGTTTATTTTCCCCTTTAGTCGGCATGTGGGGGAAAACGCATTTCTACGGCTGGCATAACGGTGATCGCATTTTCCCTCTATAGTCGCAGAGAATGTGTTAAGCGTCATCGTGTGCTTCCAAGAATGGTACAAGTGTCGCCTACACATAGTCGCATGCATTGTGAAGAGCTGATACTCCAATCTAACTGGCGTAGGTATTCAACAAATATATTTATTTTAGTATGCGAGTCTTAGGTCTTATGTGAAGGCGGTCACTTTAAAATGTCTTGGCAGTCTACCAGTCAATCGCGATTGACTTAATGCCCACCCCGGTATTAAATGTATCAGATTTTATAGATTTAATACTCCTTAGACAGGAGTTGGCAAACTTTCGAGACAAGTAGTAATTGAAACAAGATTACTAAGGCATCAAAGAGCCATTTATGATAAAGCAAACACATACTCAGAAGTGTCAGGTAGCGGTCGCGGTAATGACTCTCGTAGTGCAATTAATATATATTTTTTTAAATATAATTAAATAAAGTTTTACGTAAAGTAAAAAACCTTTTCTATATTCATATTTTCTATATTTTTTCAAGTTTCTGAAGTTTATGAATAACCATTGTTGAAAAATGACAATGTTACAAATTAAATTTTCAAGCCTTGTGAAGAAATTTCTGTAAAAATAGTACCATAAGTGCATTAATCTAGAATTTACAATAATAATTGAAATTTACTTTGGTTATTCTTGCATATAAAAATCATTTCAACACTCTATTTACCCTTAAGCATGTTATAAAATACGGAATGTATTGTTACGAATTTTGTGCAATGAATGCTTAAAATAGTGCAAATAATTTACATCTATCTGGATATGTAATACGTTTGTATTACTCTCTGTTGTATTTATTGTATGCTAAAAGTGTAATATTCACAAGCAATGCCGTCCTTTGCATTATAATGGGGAAGCAGTGTAAACTTGGCGAAGTGTTGGCGGTAGAGCTAAGCTGGTATTATTTTTCGGGACCATGTTGGCAACCATTTTGGCGACTCTTTTTTGCGAATTGGCAACCGCTTGAATTCTTTTGGAAATTGCTGAAGAAATCTATTAATTTCACGATCTATGATGTAAGAGGATTTTTCGAGAAAAATCCTTCCAGATTATAAATAGGGAGTCGCTCGCCGATACTGAGTGGTATTGTTTTGACTGACGATTAGTAGAATTGCCTTAACCGTTGAAGAGTCGACCAGTGATTAGTGATTACTTCAGCTGTTGTATAGGACGGACGAGTGAGTGCTTGTGAATAATCTTTTAAATACTTGTACTTTAGACATTGATAGTTGTGTCTGAGCACCGTAGAAGGTACGCATGCCTTCTGAGATTTATTAAGTGAATCTGAGTACAGTATCTTGTATTTCAAGGATTATTTTCCGACAATAAATTTCCATCGGTCTTGAAGAACTGTCTTGCTCGAGACTGATTGCATAAAATCCTCGAACCCTGATCTACGTAACAGTATTTTTGTCACTTCTGCTGGACATGTTTTGTTCATTCATGAGTGCTCCCTAATTCATATATGCATATAAGTAATAGTTGCTGCGAATCACTTTAAGGATTGTCTTCCTAATGCGCCATTTTTACTAGTTAATTGAACTTATGAAGCCCAGTGGCTGAGCTGTTAGTGCATCACGCTTCCACACCACAAGTCCGTGGTTCAAACCTCGGGCTGAGCAAGGTTGACTCAGCCTTTCTTCCCTTCAGGGGGTCGATAAATGAGTACCAATCTTGTTTGGGAACTTAACACTGGGAGTTTCGCGTCAGACTGACCACCTGACCGTAACATCTATTCATGCACCTCAGGGCCCAAGGTCGTATATACTGAGTTGGGCACAGTAGGTCTTAGTCCTCATGGGCTGTTGCGCCACTGAGTTAAATTAAGTTAAGTTAATTGGATTTATATTGCTTTAGAACCAATTCTGATATTTTCCTTGATTCTCAATTAAATTTTTTAATGGAAAACAATTTAATGCATAAGTGCCTGTTTTCAGCAAGTCGAATGTTTAAATGTACACGAAAAACATGCTAATTTTTTTTCAACAGATAACCATAAAGGAAAAAGAGAAAAGAAAACGATTTTAGTACACATAATTCTTTTTTTTTAGTAATACATAGAGCTAAAAGTCTGAACAGGCACTTGCGCGCGCGTGGCTGCGATTTGGTGATCTCTGTCATAGGATCTTATCATTAATGATATATGCATAGATTGTTTACATTTTAGGTAATTATTTTATCTGTTCTAATCTACTCATATACCCTTGAAATATTTCTGCATACCCCTTATTATATGGCTACCTCAGTTTAAAATAACAAATAAACTTAATTTCAAACACTGAGTCAGGTTCTTAAGGTCATGAATACTTAGCTATTGCGTGTTAAAATGACACAATTTTGGTTATTTCAACGATTATAGGAATTCTTTATTTATCTATTCCGGGGACCATTTGTTGACAAAGGTGTTTTCAAAATGTTCAAACTTCAGTTCCATAGTTTCCGCAAAACTTTTCTCGTCAGACAAATATTTTTCTTGACATATTTTCGAATCAATAACCATCGGTTTTGTCTCAAACAGGTGTTTGTCTGCACTCAAAAAACCTTTCACTTCCAAGGTAATAACTATCTGATAATGAGACAGTTTAGAAGAGAAAATTTGATTACAGTTGTTAATTAATTCCTTAACCCAGTGTTCCTCAAACTGGGGAGAGCGCCCCCTAGGGGGGCGCGAGCATATAGAGAAGTCAAGAATAAAAGATTATTTTTAAAAAAACATTAATTTACTGAAAGTAAACAAACAAAATATATTCTGACGTAATAAAAAATAAAGTACACATACACTCATATAATACACATATACATATATCAGTACTGCCCAATGTATTTTGTAATTATACTTTAACAGCACTAAGTTAAGAACAAGTTTATTAATTACCAGGGACTCCCATGGGCTTGTCATAAATAGAATTATATGCAAACCAGTGCCACCTTTGAACACGTAGGCGAGAGTATGTGGAGTATTAAGGGGAGGGGGGAGGTAGACAAGGAATAATTTAGCAAATCCTCTGAAATAAGTAAATCCTTCGCAAACAGTGTCAAGGTCATTTTATTGCATTCCAGAATCTTCAGAATAATTTTATGAATAGCAGTTCACAGAAAACGTCGTACTTCGGAAAGACGTATATATACTTCCAGGGCAATTAACGCACTGACTGAGCGAGGCATTTGTATAGGCCGGCAGCACTTAAGAGTTTAAATTCGTGGTTAAGTATCAAAGTATAGTATTATTTAATTCAATACATTGCTATTGTATGGAGAAGGGGGCGATGAAAATTTTGATTGAATATTGGGTCGCAAGCATTAAAAGTTTGAGAAGCACTGCCTTAACCGATTTGCCAGTACACCGTAAGGGCTGCCCAAAGTTGGTAGCAATCGGTTTGCCCGTATAGTGTACAGCACCGATATTTTCTTCCTTTAGTTTGGGAGTACTTTTAATTCTTACGGTAATATTTAGTGCTTATCTTTTTAAGGTATCCGCGACTACTTGCGACAACTCTTTTTTTCTTTTGAAAAAAAGGAATATGGAGATTTTTTGGGGATTTTTAGATTTATTTAGTATATTTTAAGGAAAAATCGTAAAATTGAAAACAGAATTTTTTATTATTATTATTAAAAGGGGGAAAAATGGTGAAAATGTACAAAAAATTTTTGAACAAATTTTCTACTTTGATGAGTTGCTTTGCTATTCATGTTTGGAATGACCTTTAGGATAATAGATATTTTAATTTTTACAAAAACTAGAGCACTCTATCTTAGTGACTATAAGAAATTGCTTAAAAAACAGTGATTATATTCATATAAAGGATTGTAAATTTTGAAATAAAACAGCGATTGATTAATCTGAAGGTCAAAATACTTCTTCTGTTATACAAAACATTCACAAAAAATTTCAGCAAATTATTTTCAAAACTTTCTGAGCAATCGCTGTCCCCGTTTGAGTTTTTCGAAAAAAACACATTTCGAGTAAAACGCATTTTAAAGTTTGACATCTTATGTAAAGTTATATGGCATCTTCTTTTATTAAAACACTTGTAGTTTTTGTTCTAGTGAATGGAAAATAAAAACCTTGGTATTTTTATTAAGCTAATAAGATGGCCTATAAAAAAAAAAAATTTCAATTTTTGAAAAAAATCATGATTTTAGGGTAGTCGGATACAATGAGAATGCAGTTTGTCTGTGGTACTGAAAGGCTTTCCATCCGGCATTTGCTTTGTGATAAAGGCGGGAATTTTTCTTTGATGAAGGTAGAAATTTAGATTGTTAAAATTTTTTTTTACTGTATGCAATACTTGTGCATTCGGACAGAGACAGTTCTTATTTTTTTTTTTTTTTGAAATTATGAATAAAACAAAGCAAAAACATATTCTTGTAAAGGGATGAATTAAATTCAGAGATACAGAAAATATACTATACTACTATACACAAACAATACATATACTACTTACTGAATATCTGAATTATTTTTCAGCCCTTTTCAGTTTTGAAATTATTAAATAAGAGGAAGAAATATTGCAGAAATATTTTCGCATATGTTATGTTCCAATATAGAACTTAAATATCCCCTGTAAAAGAGAGAAGGTAACACACTGCAAGAATTTAAACTTGATCGCATTATTGAAAATAAAAATTCCACCAAGTCGATGTGCAGTTTGTTGCTTGAGAAGAAATAAAAGTGGAAAAGTAACACAAAAAGAGAAGAAATATTTTTTTTTGGTAGCGATGTAAGATTTTGTATTGCATGATGCTTCAAACAGTACTATCGCGTACACACACGCACAAAGTCCTCGCCATTTGAAGAAGTATAAACATGAAATTTTTTTAAAGATATATTAAACATTCTACATAGCAGGTTCAGTGTAATTACAAAAAGCACACATTAAGGGGCTTTTGTGTTTCGCAATTGTAAAATTAAAAATAGTGTAAAAACTGTTAACTTAGAAAACCCACTAAAGTGTTTAATTGTATGCTATAAAAGATGTGCCCTTTTTTAAAACATTTTGGGTAGAAAAATTAAACGCTTGAGGGGTTAACGAGTAATTTGTTATTACCTACTTCATTACTGTTTTATTACTCTAGGCATCATTTTGTGCTATGGTGGTATCTCGGGAATCAAGTACACGATTTACTTCAAATGTTGTTAGCGAAGAACTTCACAGCACTATATATTAGCTTAAGTTCTCATTTTAGTATGCAGAATTTCAGTGGCTCTTAAAATATGCTCTTATTTTTTCCTTATGAACTGGAATGCAACATATTTTATCTGGACATCTATTGTAATGATATTGTGGGGGAAAATATTATTTCGCAGTTTTATACACTTCTAAATCTATATCCATACGAATTTTTGACACGTACTCAAGTTTATGTGTGTGGTGGTGGTATCTATATAAGCCAGTAACGGCCTCCAGAGTAAAGTGATCATTTTGGTCCTGCGGTAAGTTACGTGCTTACGGAGCAGAAAGTGCCGAGTTCTATCCTCATTCGTTACCCTGGCTGAAATTTGAATAAACCCAACCGTCGCGCAGCTGTAGTGGCTCCATCTACCAGCCGCAAAAGCAATCAATTGACGTCAGATCCCCATGACGCAACAATCCAGCCGTTAGACACACATGACGCACCAAACAAGCCGTCAGACCCAAATGACGTAACAGTAACACGCTCGCCATAACAACTACATTGTTCATTTGCCTATCCACCGACTCACTGGTAGGGAAGTGTGTGGCGGTGGTATCTATATAAGCCAGTAGCAATCTCTGGACTAAAGTGATCAGCGGTAAGTTAGGTGCTTATGGAGCAGAAGGTGCCGAGTTCTATCCTCATGGGCATTGAGGTATTAAAAGAAATTTCTAATGCGATTTGTATTCATTGTTTACTCTACTTACAGAAATTATATATGAATAAAGGAACGTTAGGAGACGCGCGCGTACGTACCTACGGGAGACCTCAGTGACATTCCTCTTTCATCTCGGTCTTCCTCCTTGTGTTAATTAACACTTTCCTTTTTCAATTCTTATACTATTAGCTCACACTCTCTCTCTATATATTTATTTATATCTTGGTGGAATTTTCAATCGTTAATAAAATACATTTTAAAGCGCTCAATTGAGCTGAATTTTTATAAATATGATTATTTTGGATGACAATACAATAATTTAACTATAATTGATAAAAATTAATTGATTAAAATTAATTATTTAAAAAATTACAAATACAGCCACGTTGGCATCATTTTTGGTGACTTAGCGACCGTTTTGGCGACTTGGGTCAAAACTTGAAAAGGTTTTTTTTTTCCTCACGTTTTAAAGCATCCAGTTGAACTGAAATTTTATATACACGATTGTTTTGGATGACAATTCTATACTTTAATGATAATTAATAATAATTAATTATCACTTAATGTTGTGATTCTATCATTTGTTTTTACATATTTATATTAATTGTAACTATTTAATAAAAAGTAGCTAAAATAAAATTTTTCTTTGTTTATCTAAATAGGAATTGACTTAAAAAATGTTTTTTATATTACTTGTTTCCCCTTAGGTCGCACATATAACAATTATTTACAGATTTGATTTTATTATTGACAAATAAAGGTAATTTATTACTGATTAAGTTTTTGCTCTGTGCTTGGCTTAATATGGCAACTACGTAAATAAAACCAACGGACCGCATCTGTAAAAGCTGAATTTATACATAATGCACATAGAATATTCTCTTACAAAGAGGAGGAAAATATTCACCTATTTTTAGAATAATACTGTATGGAGAAATATTTGCTGTAAGAAAAATTATGCGCACGCATTCTTCGTATGAAAATATATCAGTTTACTATACAGTTACCCATTAAATTGAGGAAAAACATAAATATACAAAGAAATATTATAATTCAATTAACTTTTCATGTTTTAAAAATATATACTAATGATGTTTTATAAAGTTAGCGCCAATATTTATTTTGATGCTCTAATGTTCGAACAATATTTGTTCCAGGTTTAACGAGTTTTGTATTCCATCTTAATTCTTTCTGTAAACTACGAGTATTATTTGCTCATAACTAATGCATTTCCCATTAAAGAAAGTTTTAATGTTATTTTTCAAATTAAAAGTTCTTTTAAAGCTCTCAGATAAAGTTTTGTGTATAGCACCCATTTTAAATAATTTTGATAAGTTATTTACCGTCGCTTTGGTGATTCCCATTTTGCGTTGGTAACATAATTCTACGCTTAAATTTTGAAAAACTACGAGGAAATCAATAGGAGAGCGATCAAAAATTCATTATTCGTCTTCTTATAGATTTGTCATAAAATAACTAGAAATAGTTGGCCCGTTAATGTTATATTCTTAATTTCAGAGTTTAAGTTATGGAAATTTTATCCCAGACAAAGACATTTTTAACTGGGAAAAACAAAGCATGGAAGATCAAAAAATACATGCGCATTTGCATGACAGAAACCAACATAAAGAAAAACTGACTGAAAAATAGAATAAATTTGGTTGATTATATCGATAATAAGGAAGAAAATACACTCTCTTCAATTCCTGTGTAATATTTTTCAAACAAATACATAATAAATGTCACAATGGTCTCACCTTTCGATTTAAATGCAATTTTGACATTTTCGCATAAAATCGACATTTCGGCTTTATTTGACCTACATATTTCAACAAAATTATGTCAATTTTAAAACTTGCATTTTTAAGCTACAACACTACTAATGAGAAAAGAAGATTGTATAAAACAAACAACAGTTTTATTTATTTGTTGTATTTTAGAACAGAGGTTATATAAAATACCAAGGGCAGCTTCGATACTAAATTCAGAACAGGGATATTCTACAGGAATTCCTATTGGCCACTAATCTTCAATCATGACATTTTAGATGATTGTAGTGCATGTTTTATAATTCCCGGTACTAAATAATAACTTATGTAAAAGGAGATTTTACATTAAAATTTTTTGAATTGCTTCAAATTAAAGGATTTACTTTAAAATTAAAATTTAAAGAATTAATTAAACTACGAAGAAAAACTTTTAGAATTGATCAGGTTGGATGATAAACGTATTCAATCCGAGTGTAGCAAAAAAAGTCCAATATATAAAATGAGATAAATAGTGAAAAATTCTCGTGCGCCGATAAAAAAAAAAATCATAATTAGCTGTCAAAAAATGTCAGAAAAAAAATTCTTTTAAAAGTTCGGAAAGATGCGAAAAAATTTGAAGGTAGAATAATTTAGCAATTTAATTTATAGTAACGAAAACACGTATATAAAATGTTACATATTATAAAGACTCAGGATCTATCAGAATTGGTTTTCATCTCTTAAATTTAATGTGTTTGTAGTTAAAGGTTAATAGCAGGGTGTGCCACATATGACACGCGGGGTATTTCTCAGTGACACTCCACTACTCAACAAATTTGTCGATTTTTAAGTGGATGGAATTTGATAAATTTGTAATGGATCTTATTTGGCAAATATCTTCAAAATTATGGACGTTGACGGAATTACGAAAAAATATGAAAAATATCTTTACAGATAAATTTACAGCTATTTTGCAAATTATTGAATGTCATTGCTGGAAAGATGTAATATTTTTAAGAGAGAAAATTGTGTGCATGTGCTCTGTCTTCCGCTTTTGGTTGTATATATTTAAGTAAAAAAGAAATCTTTAATCATATGAAAAATATTTCGTGTCCGCAAAGAAACTGTTTAACAACTGAATGCTCAGAATCGTGTCAAATTGAATCACAAATTACTGATCACACCCTTGATTCTACGATATGAAAGTAGAGAGGTGCAAGCACTATAGGTTGGCATTAATATTTTTCAATTCCTAAATTCCTACTATTAGTTCACACTGTCTATATATTTATTTATTTATATATTTGTATATTTATTTATTTATCTTGGTGGAATTTTCAATTGTTAATAAAATGCATTTTAAAGCGCTGAATTGAGCTGTAATTTTATTTACAGGGTCATTTTGGATGACAATACAATAATTTAATTATAATTAATAAAAATTAATTGATTTAAACTAATTATTTAAAGAATTACAAATACAGCCACGTTGGCGACTTGTGTCAAAACTTGAGAGAAGGCTTTTTTCTCACGTGTTAAAGCGTTCAGTTGGATTGAAATTAAAAGGACACAATACGCTACTTAAATGATAATTTAAAAAACTACCACTTAATGTTGTGATTCTGTCCTATGTTTATACATATTTATATTAATTGTAACCATTTAATAAAAAGTAGCTAAAATAAAATTTTTCGTTGTTGATCTAAGTAGGAATTGACTTAAAAACTATTTTTTATATTACTTGTTATTTATCTTTTTATTTAATTCTAAAAGAGGGAAATACTTATATTTTATGTTATCAATTTCTTATTTTAATAAATGTGTTTAAAAATGCATAATATATGTAAAACTTTATTTTTTTTACTTTTGTAGAAGAAATAGTTATATTTTATGCTGTTTATTTTAAGTCTAGAAATATCATTGAGCGATGTAAAATTAATACATCATGGAACTGCAAATATCTATATAGCCTTATCGTGGGAATCGAATGATTTCAAAAATGTCCTATTGAGTGACACGCTGAATTATATTTGTAGATTGGTTTGGCACGCCATAGTTAAAAGGTTGCCAACCTCTGCTCTACAGCAAAAAGAGGGCTATTAGGGGCGATCCTCATAATTTTGAACCGCGTTAAATGACGAGGACGACACCTGGGCTGGTAACACACCATCCAAATTTTCACATTACGACAACGCGAAATCTGATCCTCATCAGATTCAATGCTCATCAGCTCCTCTACACGGTGGGTGTTTAGTGACGCCAGGATTCGAATTCATTACTCGAAAGAAACATTATCCACCACGAGTTTGAGTGAATGAGTGAGTGAGTGAATATTAACATCACACTGTTCAGCTACAAGAGAGCTTTGGGCGACGGACCCCGTCATTTTGAACAATTCTCAAGTGACGAGGACGACACCTAAGCCCTCTCCTAACTACCACACCAACGGTAGGACGTTTGAGCTCTCGATAGATTTAACGTGCATCGCTCCCCTACACGGTGGGTCTTAGTGGTACTGGGGTTGAACTCGCGTGACAGGCCAGTCACGATCCGATACCTTGTCCACCAGGCTACCGCGGCCCCCCACGAGTTTTAACCATGACCACTCGGGTATCACGGCCATCTTCAATTGGTCATTTCCATAATATTAGAGAAATTGAAAAAAAATAAAAATTAACAATTTTTTTTCTCTAAAGAAACAAAAGTTTCGTGTCATATTTAATTTTTTAATAAAAATATACATGTTATACAATGAATTGATGATAATATTTTATCCTCTGAAAGCGCTAAGCATTACTCTTCATATGCCTAGTTTTGTTGCTTCAAATATTTTTCTTTGAAGGCTTATTTTTAATTCAAGAGTCTTTATCAAAAGATAAAAAGCTTTTTTCTAGTAAGCACGAGAACCTATTTTGAAGTAAACATGTTTGTTTGTCTGAAACAAGAAAATAAATATTTTTGTCAATAACCCTTTAAATTGTTTTTATCGAAGAAGTTCACATATTGAAGGGAGGAGATGTTAATGAATTTTATCACCCAAATCAACTTGACTTGTCATACTTAAAAACACGCAATTAGAGTGATGAGAAATATACGTGCCTTCGAATTACATTATTTTCTATTTCGTACATTTTTCAATTGTCTCTTTTTCAATGCATAACAATTAAAACATTGCATTTTCATTTACGCTTTATTATGCTACATACAGTATACTCAATTGATATTTAACCAAAAAGTTGTTACTATGTGTAAATTTTTCTTAAGTAAACACTATTAATATTTAATGACACACAAAAATAGCCTTCAAGTTGAGTATGTAATGTAAAAAGTGAAAAATGGTTAGAGTAATCCCCACATAACGTGTAAACGAAAAATTTTAATTTAAATTGATTTTAAGAACTATTTTAAGTATTACGCATTCTTTTTTTACTTTTAGTATAATTATGTGGTTACTTTTAGAAAAATAAATGAATACTAAAAACTAATTCTTCAAAAATATCGTGGGATGGTGGAATTTCCTTAATGTGCTTTTTTATTTATTTTTTATTTAATAATAATAATAATAGTAAAATATGGAGTTATAGGAACCTTTTTTTTAGAAAATCAAAACTATATTTTATTTTAAGATTAAATCTATTTAATATTGTTATGTTCAACAAATTTAACATAAAAGTTGTTAGTTTTAAAGCTACATGCAATGTTGAATTCGTGAACGCAATATTAAACCAATGGGAATCTTACTTTCCTCCTCAAACACAGACAAGAGGACCTATTTGAATGGAAAAGAAAAGAGCTACAAATTATGAGTTACAGCAATTCTGATGAATCAGAAATCATTCAATAAGCACAAATGTTCCATCTTTGGGCTAATATGATTTAGAGAGTTCCTGTATATAAATACTCTTCTAGCTACTAAATCATAAAAAGCTCCGTGTTCTCTTTGTGTATAAATACAAAAACAATAACATCAGAGAGATTCCCAGATCTCTCGCAGTCTAATTATTCACACTCTTGTGGTTTCCGTTCCTCCACTGTAAGGAAAGTTTTACAAGCATTTTGTCAGGTGGCACCATCAAGCAGTTGTGGCATTAATAAATGCTGATATATTATCACTCATGAGTGTGCTTATGAGGAATTATACTTGATCTTCCAGTCTCTGAAGATATTTTTATCTATTCGAACAATTTACATTTGGGTTTCAAATGTCTAAGAAATACTTAAAAAAAAAAACATTTTCTAACATTTGAAGAAAAATTGTCACTCCAGAGAACATTCATTATTTGTTGCTTTTCGGATATATTTTACAGCCTTTAAATTAATACGCAGGTCCCTAGGTTGCCATAGTATTAACACTCATTCTCCTAATAATTCAAAATGACAGATTTATTGTTTGTTAACGTCTCACTACGAAATTGTACGATAGATATTAGGATGGATGGAGTGAATGAGAGTTTGCTTACGTCGTACTATTACGTAACGCGAGGACTACTCGTGATGCACCTCGTAATTTCAAACGGTCAAGTGACAAGGACGACACCTGAGCTGACACCTCCTTCTCCTAACTACCCCACCAACGGGAGGATATTGAGCTTTGATAGATTTATTGTACATCGGCCCACTCTACACGGCGGGTCTTCATTGACACTAGCCTCGAATGCATGATACGCCGGTCACGAGTCTGGGACCTTGACATCTAGGTTAACACAACACATATTGGTGATGGAAATCATAACACTAAATCACGACTAAGTGAAGAGGACATTAGACATGGTACACCCTCCAACGTGAGGATTTCAAGCCTCGTCAGGTTCAACTTACTTCAACCCCTCTGTACGACGGATATACAATGGTATCAGGACTCGAACAAATGGTTCGAAAGAAACAATGCCGGCCTTGAATTAAAAAAAAAACATTGACTACTCAGTTGCCATGGCCATCAAAATGACCGGTAAACGGTAATCTTAGCATAAAATCAATGATATTAACAGTTATCTATATACATAAAAAGGGACGTTTGTATACATGACCTCGCTTCACTCCAACACCGTTCAACGGATCACTATGAAAATTAACATGTATATGTTTTTTTTGTGGAGAAGGGTTTTGTGCTGTCCTCTCTTTTGCAACTGCTCACCAGGTGGGGCTACCACATATCAACTTCTGCAGCGATCAATCAATAGCCAAGTTGCCAACAGGAACTCTAAAAATGATGCCATCTTGGCTTTATCGCCATTATTTCGCTGTTTCCATTGAATTGCCATTAGAATGTAAGGAACGGCGTTGCTTGCGAATATTACAATTTTAACATAAAATAAATACAACAGAAAGTAATATTAACCTTTTATAGATCCAGATATAAATTATTTACTCTATTTTAAGCATTCATTACACAAAATTTGTAACAATATGTTACTTTTGCAGAGCAGAGATCAGCTTAGGAAGGTGTTTTCAAAAATCAACCTACAAGGGAGTTACAGGGCTGTTATAAATGAAAAAAAAAAGCTTTTTTAACAACTGTTAGACTTACAGATTTAAAATTTAACAAATATGATTTTTTGTTCAGCTGACATATGAAAAAGCTTTTTTTGTTTTGTTTTGTTTACTTTTCAATTCACGTATATTAAATCATTAAATCTTCTTTATCCTTCAGTCTGTATTATTTAATTTTTCAATTCATCTGTGCGATGTTTAGGTATATACCAGCTGGTGTAGTATAAGGTATTTGTATAAAATAAATATCTCTCCGTTTTTTAATCTATTCCAAAACCTTTTTTTTGAGAAAAATTAATTTGTTGTGTGATGTTTTAAATTTCAATGACCATTTAAAAAGTCATGAACAATATAAGTCATAACACACAGGAAAAATTCTTTTTTATTAAGATTAATTGATTAATTAGAATCCATTAAACTGTTTTCCGACAGAAAGAGTTCAGAACACATTGAGAGCTCTCTCTTCTCGGTTAATTAACAGTTAACTCTATAAATGTATTCAATATATTATTTATTAACTAACATGGAAACAATGTTCAACCAAGTAATAAAGTTGTGTTGTATTGTGTAATACAGACATTCTATAAATAATTATCTTAAAAATTAATTTTAATTTATTCATGAATGCGAATTATATTTTTTAAAGAAAGCTATTCAAAATGTATGAAAAAAAATCAACCAATGAAAAACTAAGAATAAAAAAAAAAAGTAAATTTTGAAATCGCATGAAAACGTAATACTTCTCTCTTCTCGTGAGAAAAAAAGAACTTCGATAAAGAACTTTTGACTTTTTTAAGAAGAGTGAATAAAAAAAATTTTTGGAAAGGAGATTAATCGTTATTGTATTTTAAATTCTAAAAAATAGATCACGCATTCGATGACAAAACCTATAGCCAATGCTGACAAAAGAACAACAAAGGTTTATTTCCATGGTCACACTAGACTAGGCACGCAAATCCAGTTCTAATTCAAATAGAAATATGCATAATTCGCCACGAGAGCATTATGATCATTGTTCCAAATTCTATTCATTTCGAATACAAGTGATCGTCTGTATATATAATCTGCTAGATCGTTTGGTGATTTAGATAATTTAGTTGTATAATTGCTTCTCAATGAAACTACATTATTCTTGACATTTCTACGTTAAAAAAAGTCATTTGCAATCAAGAGGGGTTGCACAAGTTACCTATTACTATTTTAAAAAAGAATTAATAATAATTTATTTTCCAAACCTGATTTTCATTCTCATAAATATTTCACGAGTAAGGATCAATAGAATAATTTTTTCAACAAAACTAGACGTTTTGAGAAAGGAAAGTCAAAGCATGTTTAAAATGTGCCACTTTTTTCCGTACATGCATTAAAAATACGTTTCTTTTTTCCAAATGATTTATGAACAATGCAATATTGGTGTAATAAGTAAAGAGTAAATTTAATGTTATTTCTTAATTGAAGCATCTTGACGTATATTGTAACTTGTACACTAATAATTTGTTCCGACATTTTTGAAAATTGTTCGAGCTTGTGTTTTAACTTTAAAATTTAAAATATTCTTCGATGTTTTTAAAGAGACATGGTATGATTTACAAAAATATCTTTGATTTAATAGTATTTACATTTTATTTTACTTTTAACCTGTGTATATAAATTATATAAAACGATTTTTGTATTTAAATACTACAAGAAGCAAACCATTTAATATTTTAAGAAAAAAATTTAAAATATTATGGAGGTATTTTTTAAAAATTCTCCTCCTCCGACAATAATTGACGTACACGTGTGAAATTTAATTTACAAGTATACCTCAAACTATATATAATAGTTGGTATGGGTTTTCTACTAACATGGGGCTGATATTCGAAAAGTACATTTTTATGGATGTTTATCAAAAATTTCTTAAAAAATGTATAAAAATTCCAAATTTAACAATTTTTTTAAGAAATAAGTACTGTTTTGATTCAAAATTGCATACCCACTTTTGTTATGCGGGCTAATAGCAATTGGTAGAAAAAGTATCAAAGCGTTTGGAGCAATAGAAAAAATGCCTTAGCATTTGAAATGAAACTAAATTAGTTATTTTTTTTCTTTCTGAAGTGAATCAGTTTCAAGTTTTTATTTGCCATTGGAATGTGAATAGAAGTGAACATATAAAGTTTTCATAGCTAGAATTTTGTAGCTTTAAACTTTCAAAATTTTGAGAGAATAAATATTATATAAAAAGTAATTTATGGTAATAAAAATGTATTTGAATTTTTGACTGATTTTTGTCACTTGTATGGTACTGAGTCTTTTTAAAAAAAGGTAAAGAATTTTTCAATTATTTATGGTGAATTCTTATGGCTTTGAAAAGATTTTACTGAGAGAATGTATATAATAATTGGTCTGTTAGCTCAATCTCCAAATTTCCACCCACCGAAAGTGAGGACTTTGAGCCTTGATAAATGTAACGTGTATCAGCCCCACAACATAGTACTTACCCGTGGCATTAAAGTTTGAATCTATTATTCGATAGTAGCAAAGGTCAGCACGAGTTCGTGAACATGACCACTCGGTCACGGCAGCCACGAATCGAAGAAAGTCGAATGTATAGAGTCCCGTATTATGAATCAAGGTGAAATAAACATAAATATAAAATATACATAACTAAAAATAAACATAAATATATAAAATTCTGATTCACAAGTAAGATCCCATATAAGGCGATGGTCGGGGTAGCCAAGTAGTTATGCTCACCAACTCATGGCCGGAATATCACGAGTTCGAGTCCAGGTGTCACTGTAGACCCGCCGGGTAGAGGAGGCCTATGCATGTTAAATATGTCAAGGCTCAATGTCTTTTTGTTAGGTGCTCGCTGTAGCTTAATGGTCAAGGTAACAGACTCGTGGCTGACGCGTCATGAGTTCGAGTCTAGTGACGCTGAGGGCCTGCATGTAGAGGCGAACGATGAACGTTAAACATGTCGAGGCTCAAATGCCCTCCAGTTAGTATGGTGTGGAAGTTAGGAGACGGGAATGCCAGCTCAAGTGTTGTTCTCGTCATTTGACCATGGCTCAAAATTGCGAGGTCCATCGTCAATAGCTTTCGTGCAGCTTTATAGTGTGACGTTAATGTAACTGTCGCTTACTGTCCATGACACTGGAGTTGGTATCCATCGCTCGATAGTAGCAAAGACTAGCTTGAGTTCGTGACCTTGACCACATTTGGGACTACCGCGACAAAAAACAGAAGATAGTTCAATGTATCGTCCCGAAATATGAATCAAGAGGTATTCTAAAAATAAGCATTAATATAAAACTCTTGCTCAAGCAAGATCCCATATATGTCAATTTAAATATTAAATATATGATAATATATTTAATATTAAACCCTTACTTTTTTGTGAAACATAGACAACAGATAAGTGAAAAATGATTCGATCGGAATAATTTTCATTATTAATGGCACATAATTGAATTTGTTAACCTTCCTCCCCAAACAAATGCAGTCGAACTTCTATATAACGAACCTCTATATTGCGAATTTTTCTATATAGCGAACTTTTTCCTGGAACTTAGAATATTTCGCGATTTTTCTCGTTAAATAACCTCTCTATAGCGAAGTGCATTTTCTATATAACGAAAATTTTACTTTGTGATTCAATTTTTGTTCTCCTTTTTTTTTACTTTGAGAAGAAATTTCTCTCTTTAACTCATTTTTATTCTCTCTTTAATACATTTTATAGTGGTTCTAAATCTTGAACTGGTTTTATTAGATCCTAACTCGCCGAGAGCAATAGAGTTCTGGACGTTTCCTCGAAGAAGTGCAACCTTTGACCCCCCATTGCCCAGTTCACTAGGAACATCTTCGATATCCTCTTTCCCCACAGTGGAGTTGTCCCATTTCCCCTTTGTTCTAATTATACAATAATGTATGTTTAATATTACTTGTATGCTTTATAAATTATAAAATGTCCTTAAAATTCATCAATTTTAGTATAAAATCATTTTCTTAATATTGAAAATACAGTGTATTTTTCGGCATTCTTTTTTCTTGTTTCCCTTGCAGTTTTTCCTTCTTTTTTGATGGGTAAGATATGTAAAATAAACATATATTAATTTTAAAAAAAGTGCAAATAATTACTTTTTTCAATATATAGTGTTTATGAATTTAAAATTTGTTTTATGTGGTTTATATAAAGTATATTAAAAGATGAACCTATATATAACGAACCTTTTTCCGGAATTTAGTGACTTCGCCATATAGAAATCCGACTGTCTTTTCGGGAATTTGAACTTTTCTGTCTTGTTTTATTTTTAAAAGATACTTCACATAGTCTTTTTAAAAAAATCATTGTGTAGTATAAAAGTTGACACAAAACAGAATAAGGGTGAAAAATAACATAATTCGAAAAGAAGATCTATTCAGTTAATGCAAGAGAAAAATATAGGTCACATAAATAGCTTTCCATTTTGCGCAATCAGACAGGCACTTAGTATTCCAATGTATTGTTCCGATATAATTATCTTGTCTCGGCCGAGATTAATGGGAGAAATATCTTATTATTATGTATTTCATCCTCACCATTTCATTTAATAATTATGTGTTTTATCATGTGGTGTCACCTGGTGTCATAAATCTTGCCACTAAAGGACTTTATTTACGACAGAAAGAAAATGAGGGGGCTATTAGAAGAATGATGAAAAATTTATTTTTCCATTTAGCAAGAAGGCATCCTGAAGCCATTGTTGGCGAATATTTTTCTTTGTCCATAAATTATATTCAGCTGGAATGGAACTGCCTCATAACTATTAAGATTAACACATATAGAAATGACTCTGTACAGATATTATATCAGTAGAGATAGCCTGGTTCTATTTCAATAAGTGTGTGACATAGAAAACTTTTTTTAGGCTCAGAACTCTGAACGGCAGTGTCAGTATTAATGTATAATTTACATTAAATTTCATCATATATTTTCAGTTCACCTTTATAAAATGAACCAAGCGGTTGTGTGAAGTTTGTATGTGTGTATTTCTTATTACCCCTTTTTAGATTAAAAAAAATGAAATAAACATATTCTGGTGACATTTACTCGCTCAAACCACGGCATTTGTAGAAATAGTGTATTTTTGCATAAATAAACAGTTGGTACACACACACAACCTTTTTAAATCAATACATTACAGCTTAAAAAACCCCTGAAAAATACGCTTTTAATGTCATTGTGGTAAAAGCGTGGAGTGCTTGATATCAATTGTTAAAATTTCTTTCTAGTTCTATTCCGAAATGCAGTGTTGGAGTAAAAATGTAGTACAAAGCACCCCACACTTTTATCACAATGACATTAACTTTCTCGTTAATCATTTTATTCTTATATTAAGAATTATTTTTTTTACTTTTTCGTTCAATTCACAATAAAAGCGTGTTTCTTTTAGTTTTTTTTAAACTATAATTTATTTTTCATTTTTTAGTTCGATCTACGATAAAAGCGTGTTTTTTTTTAGTCTTTTTAAACTACCATTTATTCATTGATGAAACAGTCTTAAATGCGTCATTTTTTAAAATCTAGAGTTCCCATTGGCATCCTATAAGTGCGTCGATACGGTCTGGTTAGCTAAACGTAGGATCAGCTAACTGAAAGAAATCTGGAAGAGCTGTTTGAAATATCTGATGCGGAAGAAGGCGTTAAGTCAATGATATTTTTCACTCAATGTTCTTTCTAAAACTTGCATCAGTGTTAGGCATAAAAGTACACATTTTGAATCGAAGGGTTAGTGAGAAATTGTTTAATCCGATGACCTCTGAATCAATCCTCAGCAGTTTTGATAGTCGCCAAATGTGGAATTACTCACAAGATCTGGAAATGTGACTGGAATTAGTCACCAAATATGAAAATTGGAAATCGTTAATCATGATGATCCTTATCAGGACAACGGAACAAAAATATGAAATTATTGTATTGTAATAGGTCCTTGACAAGTTGCGACATAGCCATCCTGTGATGACTAAGTCGTTCCGGATTCGCGTAAGCTAGAGGTGTGGGATTATCAAAATGATGAGACATAATAGTTCTTAATACAACTTTTATTAAGAATAACTTATATTACTTAATTCTAATTTGACAACTTTATTTAAAGTGAGAGTTAACACCCAATTAAACCCAGTATTCAAGTCAGATCACTCAACTAGATCCTTTATCTTAATTATAATAAATAAACCGATTCATCTAACTACCTATATCAAATATTACCTTTTGCAGATCTCCTTCCTTCACCTATTGAGAGATATCTATAAATTCACTTTATATACGACGATTCCAACTTCTTTACAATGGACTTCTATTCCTTCTAAAGCTATCGGACTGCTAACTCTTGATCTGAAAGATTCCACACTAAGCTATCTCTAAACTTGCCGCGCTATTGATCAGAATGATTCCACACTAAGCTATCTCTGAACTTGCCACGCTATATCTTATCATCAAAGCTTCTATCCTTTTAAAGTATATCTCATTTACATATTTGATCCGTTTCTCTTCTTGGTATTGGGTTGGAAAGGTTTTGCCATTAATCGTGGCCGTCAAAGTACATAGGAGTTATGTTAGCAGAAGGACGCGAGAGACGTCACAAAGTGTGCAAAATTTCGAATTAATCCGACCTTTTAAAGTGGGTAAAAATAGAGTTCAAAGGTTCCGTTACATACAGGTGAAGCTTATCGTATTAAAAACCGAAAGTTTCATCATGCTTTTTAACCACAGTAACTAAGTGATCCTGGTCGAGAATGTGACAGGCGTTGCTTCTGTCGAGTTTTGGGTTTAAGTCCCGGTGCTATTAATAACTTGATGTGTAGAGATGCTGATTCTCGTCAAGTTCTGTCGAGGCTCTAAGTTCTGGCATGGCGTGGAATTATGGAGAGGGGAGTTCTGGAGTTATGGAGAGAGGAATTATATGGAGGGGAATTATAGAGAGGGGGAATTATGGACAGGAGTTATTCTCGTCACTTTGTCGTAGTTCGAAATCTTAAGCTAGTGTGTTGCTTCTAAAGACGACGTTAATAAGTAATAAATCAGCCACCATACAAATCTTTTTAAAATACGAATTAAAGAGCTGAATGTTAATTTATCTCAAATTTTTAAAGGGAACGGATTTTTGGTTATTTGGAACAAAGTTGATATTAAGAAATATAAAAAAAGTTAATTTTAATGCAAATTCCTGCTTTAGTTACTTAAATTTAATTAACGAATTAATATTTTCAAAAAACTGTATTAATATCAAGTGTCATCTACTACAAGTTTAAAAAAATGTATTTGAACTTCAGTGGATGAATAAAAAGTATTTTATTAATGATTGAAAATTTGTGAACAAGGTATATATATATATATATATTATAGGGGAAAGTGGGAGTAGTTCAAAAATATATGAAACAGAGAAAAGATATATGTATAGTTCAATTTTTTTAAGTAAAAGTATTACTTGACTTTTCAATATGTTTAATTTTAAATTTTTCGCACGTTTTCAGCTCTGTTTTTTTATCATTCTTATTTGCACACTTAGCAAAATGAAAACCATATAAACAGTGAATATTGCGCCAAATCCCTAATACAAGCAATTTTCTGAATGTTCTCAGATTTTTAAATTTTACTTTTACCTGTGTTTAAAATATAAATTCCTATTAATGAAATTATATAATAAATTATATTTATTTTATATAGATATAATAGTCGGAATCTGTGAAGGGAAGGGAGTTTCGTTTGGGGAAATGAATTAATCTTATCATATCGTGTTTATTAAAATATGAAGTAAACAATAAATTTTGAGGGTATAAAAGGCTAATTGTTTCGTTTTTATGTTGAAGCAATAATTGTATTATTAAAAAATTACTTAAAGGTGTCTGAAAATTAAAAGCATTGAATTTTTACAAAGCTTCCAGATGTTATTATTTGAGGATTATGTAGCTAAGTTCTAAATTATATAAGAATGTTGTATTGAAGTCTTCATATACTAAAAATAATACTCCAGAACCCAGATTATTTATAAACAATGCATTTTTTTACAAAACGTTATAGAAAGAAAAACAATTTTGAAAATTAGCTTCACTGTTGGAATGCAAATTTTGTTCCCACAAAATTCTCAATCATTACTAATAAGGCCATTATACAAATTGAAAATGCAAATACTAGCCACTTTTGCAGATATTTGAACAAAAACTTAAAATTATTAAATCTTGTACCATCCAAATTGCATAACTTTGAATGCTTAATATTTGAAACAATGTAACTAAACACAACATCAGCATTGACAACATCGTAATATCAATCTTCTTCATTTAAATTATTAGAAGAAAATGTCATTCTCAATGTCAAAAACTCATTTCTGCAATAACCCTCTTTAGCTCATTTACGTGTATTTCTTTGAATATATTGCTAATGAAGGACATTCAAATACCCCCTCTTACGTATAACGTTACACTTAATGATTCTTAGTGCTAAGTGCACAAAGGCTTTTAGCAATAAAAAGCTGACATTTTAAGTGAACATTTCAATAGTTTCATGTACATTTCTTTCATTCTTTTTACATGCATGCTCTAAATCTCAGATTTCGTGACCATAACTATCGTGACACGATAAGAAATAAAATAGGCTCTCAGCAGTGAAAAGGTTCTATCATTCTGAAATGATGCAAACCCCATTTTATGTTCGCAATAGGAATCAGAAGCAATATCCAGCGATGTTTATTGCTTTCTGAGTGGGACAAAAACAAAAGTGCCTTGACAACAACAGAACAACAATCACGACACACTTTGAATTTTCTTCGGCCTAAAAAAAATCCACACGTGGCATGATTTTTACTACTTTTCATTTCGTTTATCAACTCTTTTACCTTACGTGAGTATATTCCATTAAAGTAGCTTCATTGAATATTAAATTTATATCATTCTTTTATGACTGAGTTTAGAAAGGAAATAAATTATCCAGAATTTAATTAAGGGATTTGATATCATTACGACCCAGAAAAATGGATATTATGTGACAGATGTCATCTTTGTAAAACACTAACAATTTCCTTTTATTTTTGTTTGCCCGAATTTATTGTTTTATGTCCTGGTTACAGAGTTGAGTCATTAATGTTTCTCTCTCTCTCAGCTGGTATTTAACACTATCTAGCAACGTGTACACACTAAAAGAGTTAGAACTCTTAACTGGGAATTGAATTTACATTTAAGATCGCGTCCTTTTTACCAAATGGTTTACTTGCACATGGTTCTTTAATATTTCAAAATTATTTACTTTGGGACAGTATTTATTAAAATAGATAATGGATTAAATTCATGTGACGTCATAGTTACATGATAACTCAGTCACGTTTTCAGCCAATCAGTTTATAAATTAATTCGACGTCATAATTACATCATAAATGTAATCACGCGTTTCCAGCCAATTAGTTCATGTGCTTCACTGTTGCCAACTTTTGCTTTTTGCAGAAACTTTCTTTTAAAAAGTACATATTTGTCAACGATATATTAATGCACATAATTTAAAAGTATTCGTATATTGTAAAGTTTTTTTTTTCAATTTTGAAAACTGCTTGAAGAATTTTTTTTAACACGTGAATTCTTTACCCAATCATCAAATTTATAATGTTATCTAAACTTAACAAGTTGAACAACTAGTATGTCAATTTTTAATCAATGGGAAACACGTGGTTGCCGTTATCATGTGACCATCATGAATTTAGTCTATTTGAACTTTAAATTTCACATCTGCGTATGGATTCGTATATATTTTCTCTACAATTTCTATCTAAACGCATTTTTATCCTTTAAAAGTGGCCACGGTATCTCAGTAGTCGTAGTCACGAACTCATATCTGGATTTGTTTCTGTTGAATTGCTGGTTCGAGTTCTGATGCCGTTGAAGTTCCGCTGTGAAGAGAGGTTGATGTACGTTAAATCTGTTGAGGCTCAAAGTCCTCACGATGGCGGGTTGTAGAAGTTTGGGCAGTTGTGTAGCAGATCAGGTGCATCATCATCATTTAACCACGGCTTAAAATTTCGAATCCTCGTTCAACTTGCGGTTCACACCTCCTAACTAACCATAGTTGGTTTGTTTCTTATTTACATCATTTTAAGTTAAGAACTACCCCCAATTGTTTTTGCGGCTCTGTTAGAGATGCTGATCACTACATGTTCTCATTTCCACTTGCTAAAGAATTTAATTTAGTCTCCCCATCTGAAAATGCTTTAGGAAAAAAAAAAAAAACTTGCTTCTACTCTTACAATCGGAAATCCCTCTTCGTTTTAAATTGAAACAAGTAATATAATTTTTTTAAGTCAATTCCTACGTACTGGTGCCATCTGTTGTTGCTAGTTGTAACTACGACAGAAATAACGCAGAATAAATTTAAAAATAAAAATAAAATAAAATTTAATTAATGAATTAATATTTGAAAAAACTGTATTAACATCAAGTGTCATCCACTACAAGTTTAAAAAAATGTATTTGAATTTCAATGGATGAATAGAAAGTATCTTACTAACGATTGAAAATTTGGACACTATATATATATATATATATCGTGTCCAAATTTTTCTAGTACTTCTTCACTGTTATTTTATATTATATATATATAAGAATAATTAAATTAGATTTAAAATTGAATTCCCTATATAGCACTTAACTTTTATTTTTCATTACATCTTCAAGTATTAAATTAATCATCCAATTATTTCTCCGAAACAAATACCCTGACCACTAAACATTTCTGATCTCGGATCATTATATTTAATAGCCCTATATGTCAGCATTAACTTTCAAGTACACTCATAAAATCAGAGGTACTTCTCACATCTGCGTTTACGTGCTAAAACACTTAGATTTCCCTTTGGTGTTCTTTGCTCTCTCTACCTCTTAGCGTCAGATGATGTCGAGAATTTATTGAATAAAGATCCTTTCTTAAAACTTAAGCTTGATTCTGGCTCGAAACATGTTATATAAATATACAAAAAGGGTGAGAGTGAAGTGATAGTAGTTATTGAACGATGCGTTAAGTGCGGGTATAGAAAATGTTATACGTCAAATCCCCCAAAATGTAAGGGAAAAAATAAATTTGTTCAGTTTCAATTATCCTCTAATGATAGTAAGAAATTATATATTTTCTTTATCACTTGAAATTTTATTTATAAATTAGAAATCTCTCCCCCTCCTTTTTATGTTACTTTTCTGTTAAATCGTTAATAAAATTAATATTGTGGTTTCACATTTAGTTTCTTTCATATATATATATTAAATACGCGAAAACTCACAACCTTAAATAACTTTGATGGTTACAAAATTTTTATTAATGATCAAAGAAAAGCAAAACACAAATGAATAGAAATTTTTACCTTTATTATTCCTTCACATGCCCTTCAAATAAATAAATTTAGTTTTATATATTGTTATTATTATGTTCTTCACTTGAAAATGAAGATCAGGTTGAAGCATGTTTTTTTAAAAATATATTGTAAGTAATGATCATTATGCTCAATGTCACAAGTAAGTTTCTGAAGGATATTTTAGAGAAGAGCCCACACAACCCTGAGCTCTAGGGAAAATACTCAAAGTCTACCAAAACTGTCAAGAGAAATTATTATAATAGATCATTATTTTCAGGAACAACTAATTACAAATTGCTCCCTTTTTTACAAATGTCGCGAAAAATTTCAATTTTGAGCAGTATCCTATCAACAAGAATACTTACATTCCTTTTCTCACACAAATGACTCCTTTTACAAAATCAAATTTTCTTAGGTAGAATATGACTTAAATTTTAATTTTCATTCCGGTCACTACTAGTTTCGAGTCCCTAAAAAGAAAATTGTCGCGTTCCCTTTTCTACCAGAGTCTATTTGCTGTGGAGGGACTTATGGAGCGATAACTTAGAAAATTTTTTTTTCAGTCTCTTCTACAATTGATAGAGGTACAAAGTGATAGAAAGATACATTCCCTGTTATACTGAGCATCATTTGAAATGTTTGCAAACCTTTTAAACCAGTGGCATCTCTAACAGTCATTTGTCGAAATGGTTGCTTTATTTCATGTATGCGCCCTAACCGTTTAGGACATGAGATGGGCTTTGTGAATCAAATGCCTTTGTTCTATTTGCTGGAAATTTTGAGTCTTCCATAGTGCTGGGCTGGAATGGGCCACCATCAGGGTTGTTTTCAACCTACCCGGCGCCCTAGGCACTTCAAATTGTTACGTCTCCCTATTTCCAGAGCACCCCATCCTCCTTCAGTTCTTACCTTGCCTGTTTTGTGGTTCAGGAGGGATTTTTCCTTTTAACTCTCCCACTCTTTTCACTTTCTTTGTTTTTGCTCCTTAGAGCAGTGCTTCTCAAACTTTGAATACTTGCGACCCAATTTTCAATCATAATTTTCTTCGCGCCCCCCTCTTCCCCATCCAAACAATAACAATGTATTGAATTCAATAATAATGTACTTTGACGTAAATCTACAATACAAATTTAATTACAAACCGTACAAATTATTAAGATAAGTATTAAATTTGTTATATAATTTTATATATGGCAAGCTTATTGGGTCACTGGTAATTGCTAAAATTGTTCTTAACTTGGTATTGTTAAATTAATTATCAAATACAGTGTGCAGTACTGATACATTTAGAAATATATTATATCAGAGTAAATGCGTATTTTATTTATTTGTTATCTCAGAACGTATTTTGTTTTGCTTCCCTTCAGTAAATTAATAATATTTTAAATAAAGTTTTATTTTCGACTTTTCGATCACTCGCGCCCCCCTTGTTGGGTTATCTCACCCCCCTACGGGGCGCGCTTCACAGTTTGAGAAACACTGCCTTAGAGAGTCTTTTCCATTAATTCGCCTTCTATGAACCCGTTGTACCGTGGGTAAGGAAAGGATAAGGGCGTGTTTTTTTCCATTATGCCTTCCATAATTTCATTTCTTACTTTGAGGCATCCCGGATCACCCTTTTGTAAATAAGTACATCAAATAAATAAAATCGTTTGCAATTATAAAATAGAATATACATTAATCTATGAACTGTTTTCAACTTGTTAATTATCATCTTTTTTTTTTAACTCTTATCGCTTTGCTATCTTTTACTTTTAGACATCTTTATTCTTTGTAGAGTCACTGTCAAGTACATGTATAACAAAGGTTTTCTTTTTTCGAGCTTTGATCATTGTAAAATCTTTAATGATATTATTGTTACCAATTTCCTTTATAATATCATTTTGAGTGCATAGGAACATCAGACTGTTAAGCTTCTTTTTCCCATGGTAGTTCTTATTTGAGTCTTTGCAGAAATGACTCAAATAAGCAGAAATGCTTCTTTCATGATTCACTAGGTGATGGTACATTTGCTGTAAGTTTAATTTTTTCTATTTTTTCGACCTTCAATTTTTTGCGTCCCCAAATCTTTTGCTCCCTAGGCAATTCCCTAGCGTGCCTAAGCGGAAAAGCGGCCCTAGCCACCCCTAGTACTCAATTTCCAGATCATCCCTTCGACCACTGGCAGATGAGAGTAACGTTCAAAAGGCCGGTTTAAAATGCTTATCGGTGAGTTTTAAAACACGTGGCTTAGACAACTGACTCAAAAAATAATTTTTCTATTAGGTTTATTTGCAATATTAGGCACTATTACTTCTAGCATTAGTGGTTCAAGTCATTGAGAGAAAGGATGGATAGTACAATATTTTATCATATAAGTTTTAAATTCCTTTAACGATGGATCAAACAGACAAATGTGAAATGCATTATATGCATTAAAAATCGTATTGATCCAAACAGCAACGAGTAGCGCGTTAGAGCAATCTGTTCCCTTTATGATTAAATGGCTATAATAGCCAAGTTACCAACATTATCTAGTTGCGGGTTCGAGTACTGGTGCTACTGAAGACTTTTCTCGTAGAGTGACTGATGCACGTTAAATCGGTGACTCAAAATCCTCCTGTTGGCATGGAGTAGAAGTTTGGAGAGGGGGTGCCGGTTCAGGTGTCCCCCTTCTCACTTGATGAAGGCTCAAAATTCCGAGGTCCATCATGAATATACCCAGTATTGCTTCAAAGTGCAACATTAACAGAGACGTCTTTAGACATGGGGAAACTGGGCCTGGGCCCAGGGCCTCGATCGCAATGAGGGTCTCGTCTCGTTCTTGACTTAGCCTTAATAATATCATAATTTTAATAATTTCAACAGTCAAATGTTATTTCGGATTGTATTCTCTGAAAAACTGGGAATTTCGGATGTTATGTCGACTGGCTACATGTGAGGGCCGTCGTTCATGTACAGGCCTAGGCCTACCACCATACACCATCATTACTCCTTCAGTCAAAAGGCTGCAGTCGGTTGAAATTTTTTGTGCGGTTGTAAGTCATGCACATTTATGTTTCGAGTTATTGTTTGTTCGAGTGTTTGACAGCGCATGCTATGTCTTTTTACTTTTAAGGGTCATAGGTGGGGCCTGCATTTGCGTAGGGGCCCATGGCCTACTTTTGAGTAAGGGCCTAGGACCTCAAGTAGTCTTAAGATGTCCCTGGATGCTAAGAAGCACTCACTCTTTACACAAGACATATAAGTCGAGATAAAAGGTATTGTGTAGATAATACTACTAACAATACATCTCAAACTTACAATACTGGGGGCCCCTTCCCTTCCCCATAAAAAGTAATGTCTTGAATGCAATATAATGTAATTTGACGCTAAAGCCACACTATTACCTTATTAGTAAACCGTACAAATTATCAATTTAAGTATTAAAATTTGTGCATGTTACTTTTTAGTAATAAATATTTTAAGTTACTTTTAAGTAATAAAAATATTTTAAGTTACTTTAAGTAATAGAGGATAAGTTTTGTTACTCTTCTTAGTTCAGAATGTATTTTGCTTAGATTCCTTTTAGTACAGTAATAATTTTTTTTAATAATTTTTTATTTCCGACTTTCGGATATGTTCGCGCACCCCACGAAGGATCATCTCGACCCTCCCCCCAGTTTGAGAAACACTGTACTGCTATATTAAAGAGTGTCTATGTTTCGAACTGGTTTAAAGTGATAGAAGAGAAGTGCAACAACACATAACATTAGAAACACACGCAAAATGTTTTTATTAGTGATGCCATTTCTTTCCCCAGGCACATGCAACACACCTCTGGGCCTTGAGTCAGGTGAAATCTCAAGTGACAACATAACGTCCACGGCCCCTCAGGATGACGCTTGGTTCGGTGGCCGCCTTAGGAACGAAGAAGGGGCTTGGTGCTTCCAGAACGATTCCATCGCCTCACAGAACGCCGTCCTCGTCATAGACTTGGGCGATAGAAGATTCTGGAGTGGAATCGCATCCCAGGGACCACCGCTGAAGCTGCATTCAACTTATAATCACATAGTAGTCTTTTCCGCGGAATACAGTATGGACCAAAAAGAATGGACAGAACTCAACGACCAAGGACTGGTGCGTAAATCTGATCTCTTATTTTTTTTAGTTGTTTTGAGTCAGTAATTTTAAACAGAATATAATTCTGTAGTTAAAGTATTATTGACACAATTCATACAATTAAAGTATACCTTTCTCATTATACTGAAAGAAGCTTTTAGTTAATTTTGATTTTTTTAATAATTTAAGAAATATTTTATCAAACATTGCGAAATTAGACTCATTTTTCACATAAAAAATTTGTAAAAAATAAAGTTTTGAGTTTTTTTTTTTACAAAAAGCTCATTTCAGTACATATTAGACATCATTATAAATATATCATAAAAAATTTGCATACCTTTGAACAGTAGTTTCTCAGTAAAGGTACATCGAACATCAAAATTTACATTTTAAGATAAATTGATTTTAATGTATACAGTGAGACTTCTAATCGGCTAGGAAATAAAAAAAAAAGGCTCAATTTACAATAAAAGATACATGTTTTGGTTTTTATCAGACTTTCAACTTTTAAGCAAAAACGAAGTACTTTGTTTACATATTTCGCCATTCAAAAGGGCGTTCCCAGTTTATACGATTATTTAAAAATACCTTTTAAGGGCTTCTAATTACCCTAGAGGTTAGAGTAAGGTGTTTTTAGAAAGGTTAAAATCTATATAGTTTAAAAATGTAAAATTCTCAATTTGTCAAAAAGAATATGATTTTAGCTTTCCAACACCCTTTAAATTTCCAATTTTTTAATAGTCCTAAACGGACAATGGTTAGTATACTTACCACACCAAAAAATGGTGTTAAAAATTCAATTGATTTTATCTAATAATCTGAATGAGTTCCTTTTCTTAAATATATCCCCATTACAAAAATATTCTAATACACCTTTACTAGAAATTAACCACCTATTAAAGGGTTAAATCACAACAGTTTAATCGACATTAACTATCACAATTGGCAGAAAATTTAAATGTCATTCTACTTATCCACAATTCATCAGTCGATCAACACATTAACAAAATGCCAAATTTCGAACTTTTAAAAGAGATTATAGCAATCAAAATAATCGATGTTTCTATGCCTATTCGAACATGAATCCAAGCTATGAAAGTTTCTATTTGTTTTTTTCGGGAAGAACCAAAACAAAACAAAAACTCTTTCTAATCAAAATATTCAAATTTCTCGATAGTCTTGAACGAAATTCATTTGAAATGTGAAATATCATTATCTAATGATGATCTTTTCTTTTGCTTTCATGGTGATATAAATATTTTTATTGATGAAATGAACAATACATTATCGCTCGTCACTTCCTTTTATTTATTTTGGTAGTCTTTAGAATTTGGCACACACAAGAAAAAGTGAAAACCCAAATTTGAAATCAATAAATATTTTTTATACCATTGTATTTTATAAGTGTATTTTTTCATTATTATGCATTCATTTTTAATATTCTGAAAGTGACCATGAAGAACACTTTTCAAAATCGTTTATCAAACAATCAATAAAATTCTCTAAAAGCTCATACTCAATATTTTTCTGTTGATGATTAAATAGTGAAATAAGAGGTTCTATTGCAATAAAATAGGAAAAAAACTGTTATGTCATGTCTATTGTTGTCATACACAGAAGATTTCATTTGATAACGATCAACTAATCTAATTAAAACTGTAGATTGCCAATAAGATGTTAAATCAATAACCCCTTGACAGATGTATTAATTATTGTACTGAGAAAGTGTTTCAAGTAGTTTTAGAACTTTGATATATTCCTAATAAACCTATGTGTAACACTCTTTATTACACGTTCCGAGAGCGGAAAAGAACTTTTTAATTCTTTAATAATTTTCTAAATTTTGCATAATTTTTTAAAATAAAATGCGAAACGTATAATTCCATTACGATTCTTTTAAAAATCTATTTTATCAAGCTTACGCATTCATTCCATGTTATGTAATAAATAGTTTAAAATGGTTATTTATCATAGCAAAATTATTAAGTAAATAGATTTTATAAAACATGTTACAGAACATTTAGTATCTACCGTTATTTAAATGAAATGAGTAAAGTTTTTTTTCTTTTAATGGAATATAACTGTGGCTTTCAATGAATTAATATTTAGACTGCACATCTCAGCTATTTGAGAACCTTTTTGATAGTTTACAGCTAAAATGAAAATAATTGTAAGTGTTGTATCCTGTATATATATATAAACTAGCTATGTCCATTTGGATATGGCATGATGCTGCATAATAAATAATATGGGCCGTTTCCTTTGAAAGTAGCTTATTTTACATTATGTGGAAATATTTACAACTTTCAAAGTAATTATATTTGTAATTTCATTAACTACGTAAATAAAAACTGACAAAATGATGAAAATTTTTAAAAGAATGTTTTGGGGGAACTGTTCATAAATAAAAAGCTCATAGAAAATTGCATTCAATGTTATAATAACTAACTTTTTGCCGAAAATGGACTTACACCACTTTCAAAGAAACTGCTCATATATATATATATTTTTATGTTATTGATATCTATCCTAACACTAATCTTTTCGTTGTATTCAAAAACATTCTTATAGATTTCGTCTCTTGATTTAAAAAGAGTAAGAATCAAATTTTTAAAAAAAACACAAGTCTTATTACAAGTTATTTATCTTATACGCCACAGTAAATTTCTCCCTAGGAATCGACTTCTACAAACCCCTTTTTTAGTAGATCTTTACTCCATGCGTGCAAAATTTCTTGGTCTGTCTAATAGCTCCGGAGGTTACAGTTTCATTGAATAAGTGAGTCACTTTTCTCCCATAAATACACTATCCATCAATAAATATTTGAGCACTTGCGCGCGATCCTAAAGAAAACAATATTTATTCACATTCAATAGTTCGTAAAGCCTCTACGAGAGAAGCAATTACAGCCGTAACCTTCAAGACATGCTTTCTACGACAGCTTGTGGTATTTTTTCCATTCGGCTTGGAGAATACATGTAAATTCCTTCACCGATTATGAATGATCATAGCATCCCTTAATTAGGTATTCCAATTCGTCTTCTCGATTGGGTTTTTGTCTAGACTTAAGGCTGGCCATTCTTTTCGATCAAGACCATTGTCACCATACCAATCTATTCTTATTATCTCAGCTAACGTTTTTATAGTGGAAATAACATGGCTCCTTCCCCAGAACCACCTAAAAGTAGAAGTCACACTACTATTTAAGATTGGGCAGAGGACATTAGTGTTGAGCCCATCATGAATAGGGACCAAAGGTCCCAGACCAGACCAGGAAAAACATCCCAAACCATAAATCCCCCTCCACCGAGCTTAATTGTGGTCATAAAGAATTCTGGCAGAAGGCGTTTTCCAGACACATGCCATACTCAGACCCTACCATCCGAATATTAGAGGTTGAACCTTAATTCATCACTTCAGAGAACCTGTTTCTGTTGATCTACGGACCACTATCGAGGCGCTTTGCACCACCTGAACCTGCCAGCGCAGTTGGTTTTGGTAATCAAAGTCCTATCGGTGACAGCACGATCATGAAAGCCAAACAGATAAGATTTCTTACTGGTTCGTCGAAGCAGTACAACCAGATGCCTGTTGAAACTCTTGTGGTACTTTGTACAGCATTCATCGGTCTCCATCTCCCAGTTTCATGGGTCTACCTCTTCTGGGAATATTCCGACAGAATCCCTGCAACTTCTGAATCACATAGGCCACAATCAGTTTTGAGTAATTTAGCGTGCTAGAAATTTTTCTTAATGTTTGGCCATTTCTGTGGTATCCGAGGATTACAACTTTTTCGAAATCAGATAACTCTGCACTTCGGGGCCTCATGCATGCGATTGATGACAAAGTAGTTTCCGTCAACATATTTTATGGTGGATAGAGTGAAGTATATCATAGCTGCTGATATCGGCGTCTGCAAAGTTATCAAAATACTTAATGGTAGATAATGTATACCTGTATGTATCATAAAATTGGTATTACGTAATAAATACAGCAAAATGTATATACAA
>BMAV01019611.1:125757-144723 GCA_019973955.1 Trichonephila inaurata madagascariensis
ACAGCGACACACCACTCCCACAGCTGGTGTGATGGTATGGGGTGCCATTGCCTACAATACACGGTCACCCTTAGTATTGATCCGTGGCACCATGACAACCTAGCGGTATGTCCATATATCCTGCAACCACATTTGTTGCCACTCATGCAACGGCTTTCAGGACAATGCTCGGCCTCACACGGCAGGGGTCACAAGACTGTCTCCGCACTGTTACTATACGTCCTTGGGCTACCCGATTCCAAAATTTGTCTCCAATCGAGCATATCTGGGATCATTTGGGACGGCGAGTTGGGCATCCCACGAGTTTGAATGAACTAGAGGTAAGGTTACAGCAAATATGGAACAAAATGACTTAAGACATCATACAGAACTTGTATGCCCCAATGCCCGATCGTATCGTGCATTCGCGCTATATATAAAGGGGGTTCAACAAGGTATTAAATCTTCCGTTCTTTTGCCTTTTTCTCTGAAATAAATGATCCTTTTTTTTTTGATTTTCTAATCATTTTGGGACGGGCTCACGCGTCTTTTCTTTAACATGTCCTTTGGGTACTTTGGGGGCCAAGATTAATGGCAACTCTTTTCCAACTAAAACCCAAGAAGTGAAACGTGAAGGAAAGATGCAAATTAGATAGCTTTTAAAAATCAGAAGTTTCAGTAAGCGAAATGGCAATTTGGGGAATGTTATGTGAGAGATTGATACAATCGTGAAAGAACAGCCAACAGAGGTTATTCCGAAGATAAAGCTATTAATTCAAGGTGCATACCATTACACTCGCGTAAAGACGGCCCTTCCTAGTATCGGAGCTACGATTGGATTAAGGTAGGATTGACTATTTAATATTAAAACTTGCGCTATTATTGGAATTGAGATTAGGCGGGTTAGATATTGATAGTAGTCTGAGTTACTTCTTTCGGTATTACTTGTATTGTGTGTTTGCTCATCGTAGATTCTCACATATATAATTATTATCTAATCTGTTAAAAGTTTAAGTTTAAATTCTTAATAAAGACATATTAAGAATATAGACATGTCTGTTCCTTTAGTAAATCGTACACCTCCAGCTCACGCAGATAATCTAAGAGAAGGGCACCCTAGGAGGGCACTTTAACAATTTACTTATACCAAAGAAGTCATTACATATGTAAAATTTCGTTTCATTTTGACGACTCATTCTTGGTGCGCTAATTTTTTTGTCCATGAGTGTATTATTCTATGTTATATTTATTTTATGTTAAATTTGTAATATTCTCAAGCAACGGTGTCATTGACGTTATAATGGCGATTCAATGGGAGCTTGGCGAAATCTTAGCGATAGAGCAGGGTTGGCATCACTTTTGGCAACCAATTTGGCGACCATGTTGATGAGTGTGGGACCCTCTGGATTCTTTTGGAAATTTGTGAAAAAATCGTCTAATTTCAAGACCTATGATGCACGGGGATCTTTCTCGAAAGATCCGAGAGGCCTATAAATAAAGAGATGCTCACTGAAAATGAGTAGTCTTGTTTTGACTAGTGATTAGTCAGTCTTGTTTTGACCAGTGATTAGTCAGTTTTGTTTTGACTAACGATTAGTTGTCTTGGCTTGACCTTGAAGAAGCGATCAGCTCGACTGTTGAGTAGAACGAGCGGTGCTTGTCAATAGTCTTTCACTGACGTGAATTTTAGACATGAATAGTTGTGTCTGAGCGCTTTAGAAGGTGTGAAGACCTTCTGATATTTATTCTACGAGTATTGCTGTTGTATCCTGTATTTCAAGGATTATTTCCTCAACAATAAATTTCCATCGCTCCTTAAGAACTGTCTTGTTCTTTGCGACTGATTAGCACAAAATCCTCAAACCCCTATCGACGTAACAATATTAATGATAAAATATAATAAATAAAATTTAATAATAAAAATGAGTTATTCTTTTATTGATTATTCTTTATTCATAATGATTTATTATTTTTATATAGTATTGGTCAACAACGAACTCCATATTCCCTTCAGTGTATTATATTTTAAAATTTGTGCGGTTTTATATTCCATGTAGGCAATATGGTTGCAAAAATAGGTACGGATGTCTTCAATATGGTACGGATAGTACATAAGTATACCCCATAAGTAAAGAACAGTTTATATAATTTAAAGAATAAATTTCTTTCCATCTTTAAAGTCTTTCTACTTTTCATTATTCATCACCAAAGCAAAAAATTTGGCAACAGGCTTCTTTTACTGATAAGAAGCTATTCAACAATGTCAAAGAAGAGTATAAGAGGGGCGGCCTTTAAATAACGGGGAACGATCTGAAAAATATGCTTTATTAAAATCTTATTACAAATATACACACACACATTAGTCTCCAACATACTCCGTTTTACTGTGTCTACATTACGGCTTTCGTATTAATTTGCTTTTGTATTAATTTTAGTATTAATACTTATTTTTAAGACTTTTACCAACTTCGAATGCTTGCTCGTGTTCAGATTGTTATCAAAGTTGTAAGGAAACTCATTTTTCACGATAAAATGTTTTAATATATCATTGCATAAATATTCACAAATATTGCTGGGTGTATTTTATGCAAGTCTCAATTTATTTTGTCAATGCACAAATTAATTTGTCTGCATGCTATTAATCTTTTTTTAAATCGTCGTCTTTGAATATTTATATCAAAGTAGCTTGGAAAATACATTCGAGAAATAATACATAACTTATTATAATCTATTGTAAAAATCAACAGTTTTGAGTTCTATTGAACAATGCATGAAGAATTTATTCGAAAACTGTACATTTTATGCTATTCTGTGCGCGTGTTGGTACTGCCAGAATGCACAGAATATGCTTTAAATTGTACAAAGTTTAAGCTTGCGTTACATTTCAGAGTATGATATTGGTGTTATCCATGTACTGGATGTTTATTCAAAGAAATCTCACTGTATTTATTGCATTTCAGGTGAAGGTTCTCGCATAAGAATTTCTTCTGTGAGCGCATCGAGTGAAGGCACTTCTGTTTCTGTGACTTGGCTCTACGAGGGCATCGGATGGAAAACCGACGAACTGCAGGCAAAGCTGTGGATCGAATCCAGTGGCCAGGAGAATCTCAAGACCCTTACCTACTCGACCCTGAACGATCAAGTCTTCAGCATCCGAGACCTAGAGCCGGGCACTATGTATTCTGTCCTGTTAAGACCTGCTCCCAACATAAGATCGGAAGAAATGACTTATCAGTTTATTATAAGTGAGTGCTAAGACTATGGATGGGCAATATTAGAGGTTTTCAAATTAGTTAATTAATGTACATTTTAGTCATATACTTTTTATTATATGTATTATCAGAATACGATTCTTCAAAGTGATTATTTTCGTACCTTTCCTTCTATATTTTGTTCAAGTATAGAAAGAAAGAAGAAATGTTTGATTAATATCTTAAAAATACAACTTTACACGTAGCTAGAGTTGTGTCATCCTACTATAAACTATGTTATTAAAAATATCATCTTCGTTTAACTCTATGTCCGGATTTACAACAGTCTTTTACATTTGAATGCCAAGGAGTTATGTATTATTATTTTTTTAAATCACATTGGAAAGAATTTTTTTGAATATATTTCTACACAAAAATAGCTTTTTATATATAAAAAATTAGAATTGTTTAATTAATAAAACTCGAACTCAGGCATCTCGTTTTTGCACCCCAATCTGAGAAAACCTCTAGTTTACATCATCATATTAACTGTAACATTATTAAAAGATGTATCCATTTTTTTAATGCATATAAAAATACTTATTCTCACATTTTTTTATGCACAGAAAAATAATCGAAATTTTGAAATTGGAAAGAGAAAGAATAAAATTCAATCTTGATACATGCGTTCTATTTTGCAACCTTCAGTAATGCAAGAAAAATGGAATAGAGGAGGATATAGAATGTTGTATGTATAGCATTTCAAACATTATAAAATTTACACCAGGGATGGGAAATTGTTTTGGCTGTAGGGCCACATTGTGGGAGCGGAAGATATCGTAGGGACGTACATTCTAAAATGATAGCATTCATCAGTTCATTTTGCATTTCAGAAAATATATAAATTGTACCATTAAAAACATTAAACATTAATTAAAATAATGGCAGTTTTATTCAATTTATGTACTGCACAAATTTCCTATCTATACTTGCAAGGGCATTTAATTTTAGAATCAGTTTATTGAGATAAATGTACCCTATGGCACTTTTCTTCATCTTTTAAAAAATTAGATTGCTTTACTTAGTTCTCATCACATCCTGAAAGTAAATGTCAACCAACTTCCATCTATAATTACTTTTGTTGATCTTCATACAATAAAATATTTGCTCACAAATATATGTTGACTTAAATAGACAAAATATTTTCTGTGTACTAGGTTTTTTAACTGTCTTGTCGGACCGCAAAAACAGTTTTTGAGGACCACTATTTTCTCACCCTTTATTTACACTAAAGTGTGAAAAGTTTTACGATGAAACTTTAGTAATAAGTTCTTTGTATTACATTTTTAAATAAAAAAACAAATATTTAATTCAAGTAGTCTGCAACAGAAAACTGTAACAGTTTTGTTAACATTTGATAGTCTTCGAATTTGATGTAATAAAGTAACTATATGAGTAAAATAAAAATGCCTGAATACATTCTTTTATTGAATTAATTACAAAGCATTAAAGTAATTCCTGTTTACATTTATTGTTCATTTAAGGTATCCGACTACGTTCGGAACCGGGATTTTGCAAAAGCGTATAAATGGATAATATTTATGATATTTAGTGTCACTTAGATTAGAAAATGTATAAAAAGTTGTTTTAAGAATATTATTACAATAAAAAATTATTTAAGCACACTATTTTGACAAAAAATGAACATAGAATGACCCATATTCAAAATATTCTCCTTTTGTGAAAAATGCTTCTATTATAATAATATTTTGCCTGTATATAGCTCAGACCTCTCTACAGAGGCTCAGCTAGGATTTTTGAAATATATAACTTAAAGTGGGTTTATCCATGTTTTACGACAATAGAGGGGAGAAATTTTAAGAAAAAAAACACTGATAATTAGTTTTAAATTGGTAGTAAATCTGAAAATAATGCGAATTTTTCAAAAAAGAAAAAAATAGTTCAGACTCTGGAGAAGTCTTTATTTTATATAAGCACACACACACACACACACACACACGCACACACACACACAAAATATTTTTATTTTAGAAGCATTTTTTATAAAAGGAGAACATTTTGAAAAAAGGTTATTCTAAGTTAATTTTTTGCCAAAATGTTGCATTTAAGTAATTTTTTTTTTGTCAAAATGTGTGTGTGTCTTTAAAACAATTTTATACATGTATTCTAATCTAAATGACACTAAATATCATTAAAATTATCCATTTATGCGTTTTTGCAAAATCACGGTTCCGAACGTAGTCGGATACCTTAAGCCTTTAACAAATAAAATTAAATCAACTGTATGATTGAAACATATATTCCCATCTAACTTATATAAATATCTTTTTTTATAGTTGATTTCTCTACAGAAAACGGAAAATTCGGCAAGTAAATTTCCTTTATAGTAAATATATTTTCTTACAAATATTTGATGCCCAAAATGCATTTCTCACACTATTCTTTTTCCTTCCAGGTGCTCTATTAATGCCAATACAGATGTCTGCGTACGTAATTTGGTCGGGCTCTTTGAAACTGCTCTGGGATGCTGCAAAAACATATTCCGAAACTGGTGATGTAAGAGAATCGAGTAAATATTCTATTTCTCACCAAATGGAGACACCTGATGCCGAAACGAAAGAATTCATCGTAGAATCTGGTCAAGAATTTCAGTTAACCCCATTGACCATTCAAATGAAGTACACATTTCGGTTGGGTTGCTTTTTCGCAAACAAGTTCTATCCTTGTGGTATGGTATCCGTTAGAACAGGTACGGCACCTAAATTCTTAAATTCCTTCTTTCTTATCAATAGTACTTAGGAGAGACAATAGCCACATTTCTTCTTCATTTCGAGTTCTACTCAAACGTGAGAAAGAAATTCCTTGTGAATGTCATAGTAAAATTTGGCCAAGGGCTCAAACAGGGGCGTCTTAAGGCATGGGCCTAGAACCTCGGTCGCTCTGGGGGCCTCATCTCGTTTTCAACTCAGCCTTAATAAGATCATAATTCGAATAATTTCAACGGCTAAATGTTATTTCCGGTTGTATTGTCCAAAAAACTGGGAATTTCGGCTGATAGCTCAACTGGCTACTTGCGATGACCGTCGTCCACGTATAGGTTTGGGCGTACCACCGTACACCCTCATTTTTCAATCGGTCAAAAGGCGGCAGTCGGTCGACCCGGTTTGTGCGATTGTAAGCCATGCACATTTATTTATTTTGAGTTATTGTTTGCACTAGTATTTGTGACAATGTATGCCGTGTACTGTCTACTTTAAAAGGTCATAGGTGGGACCTACATTTGTGTAGGGGGGTCTAGTTTTGAGTAGGGGCCCAGGGCCTCAAGAAGTCTTAAGACGTCCTTGGGAACAAAATGGTGGCCATCACTGTCGAGTCGTGGGTTCAAGTCCTGATGCCATTGAAACCCCGTCATTTATGTATGGTGATGCCAATTAAACCTGTCAAATCTCGAAGTCCTTGCGCTAGCATAGTGTTGAAGTTTGGAGTTCAGATGTCGATGTTATCACTTGACCGTGATTCAAAACTACGAGATCCGTCAACATTAGTTTTCATGTTATTTCTTAGTGTGAAGTTCATTAAGAATCAATTAATTAATTGATCGATCGTGAAGAAATTTACATCCGAGAACGCTATTAGATTATCTGAAATTTGATTGGAGGCCTTGTAAAATGTGTAATGTACCTTGAAGCTTCGAACTTATTAATAATATTAGCCTATTAGATATTTATTTGTAATACAACATTCAAGTGTTTGTACTCAAGTACAAAGAGTCTAGATACTCTAGAATCAGGGCTTCCCAAGATGGGGATTGCAATATCGGACCAAAAGTTCAATACCGATATTTTTTAGATCTTAATACCAGATACCAATTTAAATACCGGTAATAGAAATTTTAGAAAAAGAAAGAAAACACTGATGTTTCTTTATTTTTATTTGCCAGTTTTATCAGTGAGTGTAAATATCACAAGAAATAACTTATAAATTATATATGACAGTATATAAAGAATCACAAAAAAAGTATAAAGGAACATCTTATTTATTTAAATCACAAAAAGTTTAAATATCGCTATTACTATTACAAATTGTTTAAATTTTGATCTTAAAAAAACATAATGCATCAATTGTACTGTCATTAAGCCTGGAACGTAGTTTTGTGCAAAAATTACCAGCTGTTGAAAACTCTCTTTCAGCATCTACTCTAATTGGTGGTACTGTAAGCAGGGCGCGATATACATTTTCCAAGTATTTACCTCTAAATCCCTCATCTTTTCAAATAAGACGATTTCCAGTCGGATGGTTTAGGATACAGCTGATTTCTGCATTGTATTTTGGTTTGTTGGAATTTTTTTGTTATCGTTAATTCTAATTTTTGTTCAAGGGACAATTCCTTTTCCCCATCGACATTAGTGACATCATCATCTTCGATAACTGTACCGAATTCTTCTGAATGTAAATAGATTTGTGGGTAAAAAAATTTAAGAAAATTTACTGTAATCTTGATCAAATTTGAATTGGTTAGTCTCTTTTCTTCCTTTTCATTTTTAAAATCATTTTAATTATGTAAATACCGTAAGTTGCCATAAAATGTGTATTTTGGTATGCCTTTTTTCTGCACAATTAGTCAATGTAATATATAATTTTTCAGATAGTGATGTGTGCAGTTCTTTCAGTGACTACAACATGAAATTCACTGTTGTATTAGCCGTTAATAAATTATAATCTCTACGAAAAAATTCCTTAATAGTTAATTTTATTAGAAGTAGAGCTGATATAGTTCTGGATATCAAGACGAATTCACTATCGGAAAAATTAATTTACAAGTTTAAGTCGACCCTTGCTCTTTGGATTGGACTTCTCAGTTCCAAAAATCATTCCATCATTGGGAGTAAACTGTTCCAACGTGTTTTAGAATTTAATATTAACCATGTTCTGTTTTACTTTCAGTTAATATATATATTTGTAAAATAAAGCAATTTTTTGAAGGGGAACGTTTCAATATCTTAACAGTTTTTAAAATTTTATTAATTACTACATTTGAACTTCACAGGAAACTGGATCGATGACTACCCTCCGCTCCCTATCTTGTAACTACGATATAGCTGGTGTTGATAGCTTGGCTTGTTGGAGGAAGTGTGGCTTTATTTAGGCAAGAGCCAATGGGGTGGCTTGGTTTCGACTACTGAAATTGAGCATTACTTTTGGTTGTTGATCTCTATTAATTATAAGAAGCAGTTCTTCATGAGTTAATATTTCATCCTCACATCAGCAATATCTTTAAAAACTACGGTGTCAATTTCATCATTGTCAGTATCACTCTCTTCAAAGTCGGAATCCGAAGTTTCTATATCCCCAGTATATGGATTCTTCTGTTCTTTCTTTCCTTTTTTTTGGTATAATACTTCTATTACTCCTAATTAAATTACATGAGCATAGCACAATTGTTGATTTACATCAATCAGCTTTCCAACTTTTTTCTTTACTGTTGCTCCATAAGTCATTATGGATACAATATATTCTTTCTGGGATAATTCCTGTTTCGTTGATTTAGATTTAAGCACCTCCACACATTTTTAGGCTGGCATACTTTCCGAGTAGGGATTGCAATACTGGACCAAAAGCTCAATGCCGGTATTCGGTATTTTTTAGATCTTAATACCGGGATACCGGTTTTAATACAGGTATTAAAAATTTTAGAAAAATGCAGTTGTTTCTTTGTTTTGTTTGCCAGTTTTATTAGAGAGTGTAAATAACACAAAAAACAATTTGTAACTTATAAATTTAACAATAAATAAAGAATAAAAAAAGTAAGGGAACATCTCATTTATTTAAATCTCAAAAAGTGTAAATATCACTATTCAATTTGTGGTACTATTATAAATTTTTGAAACAGGATCTTAAAAAACACAATGCATCAATTGTACTGTCATTAAGCCTGAAACGTAATTTTGTGCAAAAATTACCTGCTGTCGAAAACGCTCTTTCAAAACATCTACGCTAGTTGGTGATACTGTTAGCAATGCGCGATATACTTTTTCCAAGTATTTACCACTAAATCTCTCATCTTTTGAAGTAAATCAATTTAATTTCGAATGGTGTTTTGGATATAGCTAATTTATGCATTGCATTTTGTTTGTGGAAATTTTTTTTAGTTATCTCTATTTCTAATTTTTGTTCATGAGACAATTCCTTTTCTCTAACGACATTAGTGTCATCATCATCTTCGATAACTGTACCGAATTCCTCTGAATGTGGATAGGTTTGTGGGTAAAATGTTTTTAGAAAATCTACTATAAACATGACCAAATTTGAATTGGTTAGTTTCTATTCTTCCTTTCATTTTCAGTTTTAAAATCATTATAAGTATGATATGCAAATACCATGTGAATAACGAAGACACCAATTTAAAAATTTCAAAATATTACGCACTTTCTTCTCAACTACAGGTTTTTTTTTTCAAATATGAATTTCAGACTACAAATCCTGCAAGTGTGCAGTATCGCTCTAAGCTGTAATTGAATATAATTGGCCCGCCTCCTTGGATGATTCACATATTTTATCACTTCTTGATTGTACGATGTAACTTTATATTCACAGTCCAATTAATTTCGCCAGTTAGGGAGACATAAAAACGAAAATGTGTACCATTTTGCTATGTTGACGATCCCTGAACATATAGAGGAGACAATTTAAAAAGAATTTCTAGTAAATACCGAAAAACCAGTATTTTAACTTGTGAATACCGGTATTACAAAATTGTACAAATGGCTCAAAATACCGGTATTCGGTATCCCGGTATACCGATATTGCAATCCCTATAATCCCGAGATATATGTATAAGTCCTATATTCCAAAAATTTTTCTGAATGAATATTTATATTTAAATAGCGTCTATTTCTTTCACTCGTCTATTCATCAAATGTAAGACTAAATTTTTCACCATTTACTTTTGTATTAGCTAGTGTCTCAAATAATTGCGGCCATCTTTATTGTAGTTCATAACAGTTCTTATACAGTATTAATCGATGTTTTTAATTTTTGAAACCTCTGGCGGATAGTGATTTTCTTAATTCAGAAGAATTGCAAAGCACTCGAAAAGGTAAACCATCTAATGCTGCCATTTTACTTATAATTTCATCCGAATTATCTTTTTTTTTTCAAAATAATCTAAACTCCCTGATGGCTTGGGCTTAGAAACTATGCTTTAATTTGTATCTTCATCGCAATTAGATTTTTTCCTTATTAACAAATTTGTATCATGTTTCGTTTTTAAGTGTTTGTAAGTGGAGTCCGCTTGTACTTCCTCCATTCGCATTAATAACTCTTGAACACTTTTTACATTGTGCCACCGCATTCTTTTCTTCATATAAATAATGAAACCAAACAGAAGTATTATCAACTGATTTTGTATGGATTTTGAAGTTATTCTTATTCATTATTATGGGTTATTATTTATGAGTGTGTATATATATAATGAATCTGAAAAATATTTTGAACCCTCAAGTATCATATGCAAATACAATGTGAATAACAAGTTCAACAATTTAAAAAATATCGAAATATTAGGAACTTTCTTCGCAACTACAAACTTGTTTTCATATATATGAATACTAGATTTGGCGACTAAGTCTTCGTACCATTTCCATATTTGGTGACTAATTCTATATACCATTTCCAGGTTTAACGACCAATTCCAGATCCCATTTCCAGTTTTGGCGACTAAAAGATTAAGAGTAACCCTAAAAGTGTAAACGTTTTTTTTGTATCATTAATTTCTTATTATAATATTAATATAAGCAATTATCCAATCTTTCTGAAAATGGAAATTAAAAAAAAAAAAAACTCTTGCATGTGAAAAAAATAATTTGTTCTAACTCAGGGATGGGCAAGCCTTTTTGGTTGCGGGCCAAAAATTAAAAAAAAAAAAGTATGAATAAATGATAGTTGAAAAAAAAACTAAAAATACATGCTTTTACTGTAGATCGAACTAAAAAATGAAAAAAATATATTATAGTTTTAAAAAAACTAAAAGAATACGCTTTTATGGTTAATCGAACTAAAAAGTAAAAAAAAAAAATCTTAATATAAGAATAAAATGATTTACGATAGAATTAATGTCATGTGGTAAAAGCGTGGGGTGCTTAGTACTAAATTTTTACAGTAACTCAGTATTTCGAAATAGAACTAGTAAGAAAGTCGCCCATCCGGTATAGTGGTTAGCGACGCTGACTGCTGTGCCGTTGGATCTGGGTTCGAATCCCGAAGAAGACATGGATGTTTGCAAATGTATAGTGCCTTCGCGGCATGGGGGCTATTTTAAATAGCCATCGAGCCGCAAGTCTTCTCGTGTGGTTGGTGGATGGGGAAGAGAGGTGGGAGGCCCATGGACACCCTCAGGGTGTTATCCCTCAAAATTGAGGTGAAACCGATATAAATCATTCTATCACCTGTATGGTGCTCAAAGCTACGGCTAACGACAGACATCAGCCCTTTGCCATGATGAATTTCGTGGGCCTTGATGTGGCTTTTGCGATCAGGTGGCATTAGTAACAACAACAACTAGTAAGAAATTATAACAATTGATATATAGAGCACCCACACGCTTTTACCCCATTGACATTAATTTTCTCGTAAATCATTTTATTCTTATATTAAAAATCATTTTATTATTTTATTAGTTTTTTTAAACTATAATTTTTATTTTTCTCACTACAAGTCATTGCGGTCACGGTAGCATAGTAGTCATGATCGTGGACTCATGATCGGATTGTTGTGAAATCGTTCCCCAGCGCCACAGAACACCCGTCGCATAGATATTCCAATGCACGTTGAAACTGTTGATGCTCAAATTCCTCCCATTGGCGTGGGTAAAAGCTTGGAGAGATGGGTGCCAGCTCAGGTGTTGTCCTCGTCACTTGATCATGGTTCTTCATCAATAGCCCCCGTGTTGCATTACAGTGCGCGCGCGCGATGTCGATGAACACTCGTTCATTCACTCCAGCTACGGGGAATTTGAATTTTTGCAAGCGCGATGGCAATCCCTTAGAGTTGCTATTTACTTCTTCAAGTGTAGTCGAGTCTTTCGATTCGAGTGCCATAAAGTTCATCCAAATAGGCTAAAAATTAAGAAATTTCAACAGGAAGTACATTTCTTCTGAAAATATTCGTAAATATGTCTGGAATATCTAAAAATTCCCAAATGAATAATACAAAATAGGTACTGAAACAAGCCACGTTTGCTGTTTTCCCTGCAACAATACTCTCCTTGTGGGAAACTTCAGTTTTACAGCAAAGTTTGCTTCCCAGCGTTTACTTGAAAGATAAGATTACGGTACTATAGAAGACATGAGACCAGGGTTATCATATGGGTGACTTTATTTTCCATGATGACAAAGCGGTAGAAAATACAATATCACACCAAGGAACCATTAAGAAGGCTCTAGGATAGACCCTTATAGAAATTTCTATGAGGCTATATTTAGGATTTAAAAGCAATGCTCGAGGAAGTTCAGAAGAGAGCTTGATCAAAACCAAAATGTACTTGCACGTTGATTGCGATATGAGGGAGTCGAGATTCTGCTAGTGAAATTGTTCTAGAGCAGCGATACTCAACCTGCGGCACGCGGGCCGCATGGGGCCCACCATGCCTTTTAAGTGGCCCGGTCACAGCCCATTGCTCTGAGAAGATTATTATTTAAGGATATTGTATTAAAAACTTACTTAAAAGCATTATATTTAAAACTTGGTGGGAAATTCTTTGTCAAGAAATCATATAAATCAATTTTGCTTTTTGTTGTTGGTGTCTTACGGGTACGAATTGATATTCTTTTTCTATTTGGAGTGGTTACGGTTAGTGATAACAGACAACAGTGGAGTAGTGACCATTTTATGGGTAGAACAAAATTTTAACCATCTTTCATATCTTGCGAGCGAAAAATATTCGAAAATAAATAAATAAATCGTTTCAAGTTGGGAGGTTGGCTATTTTATAGTGAAAAACAAACATGGATCAGAAGTTGTGTTTGATTTGTCACGAAAGTGCTCTGTATTTAAAAAGTACCAATAAACAGGAATCATTCAATGACAGTTTTCCTCGAAGATCTCTTTCAAGAGGTGATAAATAGGCTTTCTTGTGTGAATAATCTTTGCAACAGCAACAAAGTGTTTTGTCAGTGGTAATATCATAGCGGTAACAAAGACATCCTATGAAGTTTGTTATATTATTGGTAATCATATGAAACCACATTCACTGATGCAGAAATTGTGAAGGAGTGTTTCTTAAATACTTCTAATTTAGTGTTAGTGACAAAAATAAAAAAAATATAAAAAATAATAATTAAGAAAAGCAAAACAGAAGTTATAATATTTTGATAAATTTTCCACATTTTAAATTTCCAATGTTATCTTGGTCTTAAAAAGCATTTCTCCCTCCGCCCCTCCCCATTTTCCCTCATGTTGCGGCCCGCGTGAAATAACTAACATATGTAAGCGGCTCACGTGAAATAGCTGACACATATGTATGCGGCCCAGCAGAAAAAAAAGGTTCAGTACCCCTGTTCTAGACAGTCGTTTCTAGAATGATGTTAAGTTTGTTTATAACGAATGCGCGCGTGCGTTTTTCTATTACTGTAAATATTTCTTTATGTATAAACCCTGACTTGTCTTCTGTAGTCTGTTCGTCTTTGCCCTTTAATATAAATCTGTTATTATTCTAATAATTGGAGTTGTCGACTGCTTTTCTCGCACACAAATCTGCCACAATGTGAAAATATTTTCAGTAATTGGAGAAGAAACGTTATTCCAGAGAGGACTTCCTTATTTTTTATTCTTTCGGATGCATTTCATGACATTCTAGTCAATATACTGGTGATTCTAAAATCGTGGGACAAACTTGTAGGTGTGGTAGAGCTCACTAAAACAATAATTTTTTTTATGGAATATATGGGCGGAAGTGCCACTTTAAGGCAGAAATAGAAAAATAACACATTAATAGAAACATAAAACGTTCGTTAGCAGCATATTTAAAAAGTGATTCCGTACAGAAATTGTTAAAACAGTTTTAGATATTGCATCTACCAGCCGCGGTAGCCAAGTGGTATAGGTATCGGACCGTGGCTTCCCTTGTCACCAGTTCAAGCCCAGTACCACACTAAAGACCCGCCGTGTAAGGCAGCGATGCACGTTAAATTTGTCGTGAGCTGAAACGCGTCCTCCCGTTGGTGTGGTAGTTAGGAGAGGTGGGTGCCAGCTCAGGTGTCGTCCACGTCACTTGACCATGGTTCAAAATTACGTGGTCCGTCGCCAAAAGCCCTTGTGTAGCTGAACAGTGCGACATTAATATTTAATCAATCAATCAATGCATCTACCAACAGTAAAACTCTCCAAACGGTTGGTTGTCTGAAATGTAGACGACCTGCTACAGCCCCTGTACTTGTGCCGGATGTTTTGTCCACTTGGTCCAAGATGACTATTTCCAGGTGTGTTTGTTTCACAATCCCCTCGATCTACTCCTTCCATCAGAGTATTGGCGATAAATGTACCATTTTCCCACAGCTGTCGATGTAATCGCTGAAACATTTTGTGGTTTGGCATGGGTCAACTTGGAAAGCGTTCTAGATATAGCCGTAGAGAGAGCGATGCTCTGCCTTTACCATTAGCAGCACCGTACATTAGCTACATGTCTGCCTTTTGGCTTTAATAAAATCACCCATAACCACTAAAATCTCAAGTGCAAGTACTGATTTGGGTGGTGCAGAAGTACACTGACACACTGCTTTGCTGCCTTCCACGGCTTCGCGAATATTGTCAGCCAATCAAGCCATAAAGATTGTCAAACATGCATGGAAATTGGTAAATGCAATTTCCAAAACATATTCTCTATGGAACTACTCGTTTAAGTATGCTACTAATGAACACTTTATGTTTGTGTTAATGTGTTATTTTTTCTGTTTGTGCCTCAACGCGTGGTACTTCCACCCATATATTCCTATAAAATATTGTTTATTTTAGTGAGCTTTACAACCCCTCAAAGTTTGTTCCATTATTTTAGAATTTCCCTGTATTAGCATAGATTCAAAAAGGAGAAAGTTTCTTTGGAGTGACCCTCATTCATGCAGCTCATTTCAGATCGTAGCATATTTGCATAAATAGTTCCGAAAAGGGAAGATGTGCTCACATAAGGAAAGGTTGACTGAGTGAATTAAAATAAAAACTAAACTCAGTGGCACCCCAACCCATGAGAGCCAAAGCCTACTGCACCCATTTCAGCTTTCATGACCTTGGGAGGTGAGGTACATGAGCAGATGTTCCGGTCAGGTGGTTAGTCTGAGGCGAAAGTAAAATAAAGCAACAAAAATAGTATAGAATTTCAAAAAGTAACTTAAATGATATTTTTGTTAAAAATTGGGTTCATGTTTCTTTCAGACTCTCCTAACCATGTAGATCAAGTTGATGGCTTGTTTACCATTTACGAGGTAATCAACGACACCCTTCTGAACTGGTTAGAAGCTGAAGAGGACTGCCAAAAAAGATCCGGCCACCTGATCAGTATTTTCAGCGATCCCGAAGGCAATATCTTACTCAAAATGCTACCCAACAAAGATGCCAAATTATGGACAGGGATGAAATTCTTGATAAATAGTAGTAAGTTTTTCGATATACGACAGTGCTTCTCAAACTGTGGGGCGCGCCTCCTAGGGGGGCGCGAGTACATCGAAAAGTCGAAAACAAAAGAGTATTTTTTTAAAAAAAATTATTAATTTATTGAAAGGAAGTAAAACAAAATACATTCTGCCATACTAAAAAATTAAATACACATTTACACTGATATAATACACTTATAAATGTATCAGTACTGCAGAATGTGTTTCATAATTAATTTAACAGTACTAAGTTAAGAAGTTTTAATAATTACCAGTGACCCTAAGGGTATGTCATAAAATTTTATACAAAATTTAATACTTATCTTGATTATTTGTTTGGTTTATAATTGTGAAGTTGTATTGTAGCTTTACCTCAAAGTATATTATTATTGAATTCAATACATTATTATTGTATTGAGGGGGGTGAGATGAAAATTATAATTGAAAATTGGGTCGCAAGTATAGGAAGTTTGAGAAGCACTGATATACGAGTATGTTGAGCGTAATTCATCAAACAATTCTTTTGTTGTAAGCAGTCTTTTGTAAATGCCCTTATGTATATTTTGTATTTAGAGTAAATAGTGCAGGAGCTTGTGAGCAAAAAAGATTCTTAATCGGAAATGAAAGTGATTAAGTTCTGAGAGTGAATTTACGTATAAGTTGTTTTTTAAAATTTTAGGCAGAAGGTTTTTTAAAATTTCAAATGGGCATCGGATTGGCATTTTTACCATTGCAGACCTAACACATTTCCCGGGAGCTGATATCACTTTTTAGTGCGGCACCATATAGGTCAAATTCCATTGCCATAGTGTAATTTTTACACCCAGTTTTCTCCCCGGAGAGAGGCTCTTGAGCTCTGACGATGCGAAATGGTACTAGGAGTTTAGCTTTGACGAGAGCTCCCAAGCCGAACAAGCACTTTAGGGATCTTTAACATACTGCATAATCATACGCCAAGGACACTGTCGATTTTTTTCATCATGAAAATTCGCTGACTATTGGGCCGGGGTTGAACCCGCAATCTTGGACGTACAAGTCCAGAGTCTAACCAACTAAGCCACCCATCTGACATTTAGGCTTAAGATAAAAGGATGCATATGGTATGTGAGAAAACTTCGTAGAGTACTTTTTTTACAGAATGCTTTTTCCTTAATTTATTTTACATTTAGATGTTGTAATTTGTTTTTTTAGTAGAATAAGTTTCGTTAACCTTTTTTACTCGAAAGTTTTATTATAAAAAAATACACACAATGGCATTGCGAACTATACTTCGTGCCCTATTTTTCATCATCGTCTCCACCGACATTGAAACATTTGTCGTAGCGTGCAATCAGTTTTAAGAAACCCTTTTGGTAAAACTAAGTACCCTCAGATGCAAGGAGTTCTTGCACAGTACCGCAACTATGTCGTAGAAGATTTTTCCCCTCCCTAATGAACTTCCTCGTCATTGAGGTTTCTAGAGTAAAGTCATGCACCCATATTTCATCGCCAGTGTTGATTCTGAGGAGGAACTAATTTCCCTCTTGCACGTACCTCAAGTGATCAAGCCTAAAACCCATTATTGAACTTTTGTGATTCAGGATTAGGTTTCTCACACACAGCACCCATCTTGCAGAACACAATTCTGTAACCCAACAGATTATGGAGCATATGACGAACCTGAGACAGACCAATAAGCAGTGTGGCTGTCACTCTGATACCGTAGATGTAGAGGAACACTCACTTGAATGTTCATGCTTCAAATTCTACTTTGTTTCACAAAACCTGTATCACAACAGATCAATAACGAGACACGACCTCTTCACCATACACGATTTTTTAATAGAGTAGTTGCAACCCAAAGAACTTACACTTTACAATGATTACCGGCCCACGTAGACAGCTTCGGCAATGAGCAGGCTGATAACTTTGACAAGGAGGCCGGAAATTCCCCTCAACTTTCCAATAGATTTACACTTACTGATGCTGATGCAATAGCCAGACGTAAATTCACCTCCCATCCAGTTAAGAAGAGCTGCATTCCAGATCTTAATTGTAACCGTGTAATTTCAACCACCATAGTCAGACTAAGTACAAGATACTTGAAAGGGATGAAAATATACGCTGATTACCAAAGAAGTTATATAATACTTGTCCTCACTGTCCTGACATCCAACTTCCTCCAAAACCATATTTTTAATTGTCCTTCTGTATTGGTTAAGGTGTGTTGGGAAGATAAAATCTTATTTTTTTGACAATTTGAGATTTTTACATTTTCAAATTGTATAGAATTTAACCTTTCTAAAAATACCTTACTTTAACCTCTAGGGTAGTTAGAAGCCCTTATAACCTATTTTTAAATAATCGTTGAAACTGGGCCACGGCCATTTGAATGGCGCGAAAAATGTAAACAAAGTACTTTGTTTTTCATTAAAAGTTGAACGTCTGATATACACCACCAGGATACACCACCTACTGCTACATCAGATCAACTTTGGCAATATGTGGAAGTCGCATGGACTGCTCTGTCCCCCAAAGATACATTCAAAGCCTCTTTGATTCTATGCCGAGGCATGTGGCAGTGGCTATAGCCAACAATGGCGGCTACACTAACTGCTGATTTTCTCATCATCCACACGTCACAAAAGGCTGTAGTTTTAATCGTTTGATCTTTGTACAACATGTTATCTGCGAAATAATTTTCGCTGTGATATCTCTAGTCCTCCTTGGTGTTGCATTTTGTATGGCCAGAAGTATGTATATTAAGAAGAAAATTGCCTCTCCCTCACTTATTACGAAATCTGCTAAGCTGTTAGTCTTACAGATATTAAATTTGTGTGGAAAGCATACTTCTTTTGTTGAGATGACATCCGCTAAGAGCGAGTTTTGAGGAAATCAAATTCAAAGGAGATTACAGTTTTTGTTGTATTAGACCTACAGACATAAAATATGATAAACGCGTTTCTTTTGTAGACTAGAAATTATCTAAGAACGGGTTTTAGGAAAATCGACTCCCAAGGGGAAAAATTTCAGTTTCGGGGGCATTAGATCTATAGACTTGAAATTCGGTAAACATGTTTCTTTTATTGAGTAGCGATCCTTTAAGAACGGGTTTTTACAGAAATGGACTTCAAGGATTGGGTAGTGGGGATTACAGG
>BMAV01019611.1:145123-163923 GCA_019973955.1 Trichonephila inaurata madagascariensis
ACCACAGACGTCTCCGCCGCCAATGGTGCGATGAAAGAAGGATGTGGGCAGCAGAATGGAATGAAGTTGTCTTTACTGACGAGTCACGTATCTGTCTGCAACACCGCGATGGTCGGATTCGAGTCTGGAGACACTGTGGAGAGAGGATGCTGAACAGCTGCGCTATGCACCGCCACACTGGTCCTGCACCGGGTATTATGGTATGGGGCGGTGCTGGATATCACTCTCGCTCTCCTCTAGTACGCATTGACGGTACTTTAAACAGCCAGTGCTACATCTCCTAGGTGTTGGAGCCAGTTGTCCTTCCTTACTTTCAGGGCTTGGCCACAGCCATCAGGATAATGCGCGACCACACGTGTCACACTCTGTCGAAAGGTTCTTCGTCAATAACCAGATTAAATTTCTTCCCTCGCCGGCTCGCTCTCCGGATCTTTTGCCGATAGAAAACATGTGGTCCATGGTTGCTCAACAATTGACCCAGATTACACCCCCAGCTGCCACACCAGATCAATTTTGGCAACGTGTGGAAGCTGCTTGGTCTTCTGTACCCCAAAAACACATCCAAAGTCTCTTTGAATCAATGCCGAGGTGTGTGGCAGCGGTGATCTCCAACAATGGCGGTTAGTCTGGCTACTGATTCTGGCAGGAACTACACTTCACAGAAGTCTATAAATTTAATGATTTGATACTTGGTCAACATGTTATCTACATAATAAATTTTGTTGTGCTATCTCTTGTTTTTCTTGGTGTTGCATTAACGGTGGCCAGCAGTGTTTTAATAACTTAAAAACAATACATACAAGGTGATTCGTTGCCAGACCAACAAACTTGCAGGTTGTTCAGGGGAGTACAAAGACGACTTGGAATCACATAGGAATGCCGAGTCGCAAATGCCGTAGTTGTGAGCTATGGTGCACAGAAGAAGAGAAAAAGAACAGAAACACAGCAGCACATTCATGGGACAGAAATTATTTTATTAAATGGTTGTCATACAACAAAAGTTCAAAATTACGACGAGAAGTTGTCTAGAAAGTCTGACAGTGATGTTGCATGGAATTCCTGACGTTTTGGAAGAATTCTCTATGCCGTCTTGCAGCAGATGACACTGAACGGAAGGTTTCGTGAACACCGATCTTGCTGGAAGTCACCGTTTACGATCCGTTTCCCGAACTTCAGAATGAATTCCTATTCAAACGAAGAACTGGTCGACATGGTGAGAGTATAGGGCAGCTTTTCTCAAACTCTGAGGTGAGCCCCCCCCCCTAGGAAGGGGGGGCGATATCACTGTAAGGGGGGCGCGAGCTTATTGAAAAGTCGAAAGTAAAAGATTTAAAATAAGTATTAATTTACTGAAAGGAAGTAAAACAAAATTCATTCTGACATAATAACAATTAAATGCGCATTTACAGTGATATAATATACTTATAAATGTATCAGTACTTCACAATGTTATTGATAATTAATTTATCAATATTAAATTAAAAACACAATTTTAATAATTACTAGTGCCTCTCTTGGGCTTGTCATGTACAATATGTAACACTTATATTTTGCTAGTTGTATAGTTTATAATTAATGTTGTACTGTGGCTTTAACGTCAAAGTATATTTTTATTGTGTCCAATTCATCAGTATTGTATGGGGGGGGGCGATGAAAATTATGATTGAAAATTAAGTCACTGTTATTGAAAGTTTGAGAAGCGCTGGTATAGGAAGATGAGGATTGTAACGGGCACGCCGTTTGGTGGTTGTACTAAGAACCTTACCCAAACAGGCGTGTTCTACGTCACACGATTTTCAGAAGCCTGAACAGAGGGAGAAGGTCATAAGACTGGTTCTTTTTGGTGTACGAGACGCCTGTTCCATCAGTTGAAGACTTCATCATTTGAATATCTGCAGCTGCGAAGGGGGGGGGGATACGTGACACGTCAGGAATCTTCGAGAACATAAGGAGTATCATGCAGTGCCACTTTCAGGCCTGACAGAGAACTTATTTTCGTAATTTCGAACTCCTGTTGTAGTATAACCTTTCAAAAAATGTGTTCTGTCCCATTAATGTGTTGCTGTTTCTGTTCTTTTTCTCTACTTCTTTGTACGATAGCTCACAAATACGGCCTTTGAGACCCTAGTGATTCCATGTCATTCCTGTACCTTCTACACATCCTGAAAGCCTGCCGCGGTCTATTAGAGAGTCATTGTACTATATATTGTCACAAATTTTGTCTCAAATAGTGTAAATAATTTGTATTTGGATGTGTAATGCCTTTATCTTACTCTAAATTAGATTTAATTTACGTTAAAATTGTAATATTCACAAGCAAATGCCGTCCCTTACGTTATAATGGTGATTAAATGGAAACTTGGCGAAATCTTGGCGATAGAGCCAAGTTGGTGACTTGGATGACCATTTTGGCGACTTGGCGATCCTGTTGGCGACCATTTTTGGCGAGTTCGGAACCCTCTGGATTCTTCTAGAAATTAGTAGAGAAACCCACTAATTTCAAGATCTTTGACGCAAGCGGGTATTTCTCGAATTATCCGCGAAGGATATAAATAGAGATTGCTCCCCGAAAGTCAGTCATTCTGATTTTGATTAGCGATCAGTTAGTATTGCTTTGACTGTTGAAGCGATTAGTGATTACTTCGGCTGTTGAACGAGCGATTGCTTGTGAATAATCTTTTATATACGTGTATTTTAGACACCAATAAAATTGTGTCTGAGTGTTGTTGAAGGTGTGAAGACATTCCGAGATTTATTTTGTGAATATTGCTGCTGAATCCTGTATTTAAAGGATTAAATTTTCTACAATACATTCTCATCGCTCTTAAAGAACTGTCTTGTTTTCTATGACTGATTGGCATAAAATCCTCAAGCCCCGGATTTTCGTAAAAATATTTATACTTTATGAAATACCCAGCTAAGCGACCGGGTAACGGCTAGTTAATTGTAAGTAAACTGATTTAAACTATTATACACATTTAAAATAGAATTTATTTCTCTCTCTTTTCCCTAACTATAATTCACTGAGTCATAAATTAAGCATTTCTTACTATTAAAATAATATATTTTTTTCTTTCGCCTTTGGTAACTACTTTGCATAATCTAAAAAAAAGAAACTGCAAACAATAATTGTAGTTTTGCATGTGAACATCTAAAAAAGGATAAACATAAATAATTGAGCGTGTGAATAAACTATGAATTAAATGACATCTGTTATTTGCTTCCGTGATGGAATTTTAAAAAAAGTGAACAGTTCAAACATCTAGTTAGACGATGCATGAAATTCTGTGTTTGCAGTACTAAAGTAAACATTGTAATATGCTAAGAGAGAGGAAGGGGGGGGGGGGAAGAATAATTCATGTTAAACAGTAGAAATTTTTCTCTTGGCTTGAAAATTGTTTTGCAAATGGCTTTTTTATTATGTTACTAAAGGATTAAAGTAACATGAATTTTTTTCTCATTCATTTTATTCTATTCAATTATTTCATTTATATTATTATTCAACAGTTCTCAAAAAACTTTATATAGGGCCCCCTGACGGTACTTATATTCTCACAAATAAAATATATAGGATAAGGTAGTGTTAGCGTAAACTTTGAGTGCGTGCATACCTGCTAGCTTGGCCCGACGGCCAGTTTACAGGTAACAGGTGCTAAAGTTCGGTAAAAACAGAACTAACTTTTTTCAAAGTCTCATTGATTGAGTGATTTTTACGTATGATTAAAAATATATCGTTAAAAATCAATAATCAATACTGCCAGACACGTTCCATCCCCGGCAACTTTTAACAGACGTTTACAAGCTTCCAAAAAAGTTGATTCGTTGAGAATTCAATGGAGAGCAAGAGAACTGTAACGTTGATTTTAATGTTCTATCTGATAAATGGTATCCCTTGGTATACGAATAAGTTTATTGATAACTCATCATAACTACACAGCACTACACCCCCACACAAAAATTTAAAGACTATTTACAGGGTTACGAAGAAATATCGCTTTAAAGCGCTCTGCCCAAAGCATCATGTTAATTCAATCGGTTGCATCCGTGTTCTCTCCTAATAATTAAATGTGCTTGAAGTCGCCAATTACGTTCGAAGGCGCCAACAAAAGTAATGTAACTTTTCTTATTTCTCAAGTTTGATTTTTATTTATGATGTTCGGTAAACTATTTCAATATATATATTTATTGTAAGCAGCCAGATAAATCGTATAGGCCAAACATTCCCCCAGAGACACCTAAAGGGTCGCTATGCGTATGAGCGAAGGTGTGATAGTTAGATAGCTTTATAGAAGTTGTATTATAAACAGTCCAAAGGAAGACTTCAGTAATAATTAATATTTTACAAGTTTATATAAATAATTCAAAGTGAAAGTAAAATACCTGATTCATCTTGAAGTGATTACTAACAAAGGCTCGTAATTGGTTCCCATCAAACCAGTTGAAATAATATTGGTTGTCTTCCAATGTTCCCCCATTATTTTCAGGACTAAAAATACTAAGTACCTTCATATGAGCATTACTCCAGACACTAGTGATGTAATTAGCTCGTCGAAACAGCTGCAACAACTCCCTCTTGCACGGTGGTAAGTTGCTCGCATCAAAGATTTTAACATTTTCTCGATTGAACTTTTCACTGTCGTCAGAAACCGTATAAGTGTGGATGAATAGTTGAAGTCTGGCAGCATCTTCGTAAATTATTTCGGGAGTGTTGTAAACGTCACAAATACATTTCAGTATTGTGTTAAATACATTTTGCTCTAGTTCTAATTCACTGAATATATCAAGATTACCGAATTTCATAAATGCTTCCTGGTACTTTTCATTTTTCTTCGGTATATTGAATGGCCTTTGCTTGTCTTTGAAAAAAGCAGGATTGCAATCACATCTAGTGACTGCATGATATCTTGGCAAAGGCTTAAAAAAGGTCCAAAATGTTTGTAAACCTTAGTGATATCAATATATCTTACTATGTTTCCGATGCCAGTTAATATCCTCATGTAGGAATCATCATATTTTAAATGACGCATATTGTCCAACATGATTGCTGCAATGTCGGTAGAACATTGAATAACGAAATTAGCCTGATCATCAGTATTGCAGATAGGATGAATAATTTTAGAGTCAGCTTCCTCATGATCAGATTTTCATCAATATTAGATACAACTATATTGTTAGTGACGCGGTAAATGAGTAACATTTCTTGAAATTAACTATAATATTTTTGTTGTTCATAAATGGTACCATCTCTTCAGTAGACCAATGCTGCATGAAAAGAATCAACGAGAGTTTGTTTAAACCGTATATTTTTTAAAATTCTTTGGTGAAATCAGACTGTCGAGCTTGATCCAGGTCCAGTGATGTTAAACCCAAATTTTGTGGAAGAGATCTTTCGTATTCTTTTATAGAAGGTGAGAAGCAGTGATCGCGCGCGCGCGAAAATAATATCAAATCTTTTTGCATTTAATTGTGTGACCATGTGTAACATTTTTTTGGAATACTGCCAAACGTTTTTGAGACATTTTTCATTGTATGAAGTAGGAAAAATTCATTAATTACTATAATATCTCTATATGAGACGGTGGACGACTTTTTCTAAACATTTCATTAAAATAGATTTTTGAGTCTTATTTAATTAAATTAATTATTATTTATTAATTGATCATTATTTTATTAAACTGATTGTTGTTCAAAACCATAAATATTCTGAATATCGTAAATAAAACACATTTTTCATAAGTCAACAATGGTTTGTTCATAGTTACCATTACGAGAGTTCAAATGTACTTATATTTTATTATGCAATAATTATCGCTATCATTAAGCGTGAAAATATATCACTCAAGTCTTCCATTAGACTATTAATAACACAAGTTTTATAAAGCTTTGTTACTGCCCCCTGATCGACAGTAACATCAGATCAAGGTCCACGAAATTCATCGCAGCGAAGAGCCAGATTTTTACCATTGTCGTTAGCCTTAGATTTGAACACCATGCAAGTGAAAGTACGATTTTGCTAGGTTCAATCTCAATTTTGAGGAAGAAAACCCTGGAGGTGGTTAGGAGCTTCCCACCTCTCTTCTTCCCCTTCCACCAACCTCACGAGAGGACTTGGGGCTCGACGGCTATTTAGAGTACCCCCATGCCACGAAGGCACTATACATTTACAAACATCCATGCCTACTCCGGGATTCGGACCCAGGCCCTACGGCACCGGATGGGCGGCAAAACTTTGTAATAAAACTATCTATTACGCCTGCGCTCATGCACATAGCAACCCTTTAGCAATGTTTGGCCTATCCGATTGGTCTGGCTGCTTACAACAAATATTGAAATAGTTTACAGAGAGAGAGAGAGTATCATATATAGAAATCAAGTTTGAGAAAATAAGAAAAGTTGCATTACTTTTTTGGAAGCTTGTTTGCGTCTGTTAAGAGTTGCCACCGATGGAACGTGTCTGACAGTATTGATTATTAATTTTTAACAGCATGTCTTAAATCATACGTAAAAAATCCACCTTTAGGCTTTGAGAAAAGTTAGCACTGATTTTACCGACCTTTAGCACCTGTTACCTGAAAATTGGCCGTCGGGTCAAGCTAGCAGGTATGCACGCACTCAAAGTTTACATTAACACTACCTTATGCTATATATTTTATATGTGAGATTATAAGTAACGTCTGGGGGCTTTGGGACATTGGACTATAAGCACCACTTAACTTCTAGAAATGGATTCGTCTTTAAATATTATAATATTTTTCATTCGCATTTTAAAATTTATACACAACTTGTTGGTATCCCCTTTCTTCGCACGGGTGAATTGAAAAATTAAACAATACAGATTGAAGATAAAGAAGTTTTTAATGAGTTAGTTTTACGTGAATTGCAAGTTATACAAAAAAAGAAGCTTTTTGCATATCTCAGCTGAATAGAAAAACCATATTTGTTAAATTTTAAGTCTGTAGATCTAATAGCTGAAAAGAAGTTTATATATATATATATATATATTTCTAACTCCCCGTAAATCGCTTGTGAGTCAATTTTGGAAAACACCTTCGTAAACTTATCTCTGCTCAACAAAAGTAACACATCGTTACACATTTTGTGTAATGAACGCTTAAAATAGTGTAAATAATTTATATCTGGATGTGTAATACGTGTTTTGTGTTGTATTTATTTTATGTTAAAATTGTAATATTCTCAAGTAACGCGCCGTTCCTTACATTATAATGACAATTCAATAGAAACATAGTGAAATGTTGGCGATAGAGCCCTGTTGGCATAGATTTTGGTGAACATTTTGGCAACTTGGTGATTGATTGAACGGTGCAGAAGTTTATATGCTGTAGCACCACTCGGGAGAAGCTGCAACAAAGAGAATAGCACAAAAACGTTCTGCACAAAAAAATACATATGTATGCCAATTTTCATAGTGGTCGGTTGAACGGTGTTGGAGTGATGCGATTTCATTATACAAACATCCATTTATATATATTGGACTTTATCCATTTTCAAATGTTTCAAATCACAGCTGCGTTGATCTACGTGGTAATTATTTTTTTCATTTAAAAATCATTTCTTCTACTTTTGAATTAAATTCCGGGTTTCCCAGGGTTATTGGGACAAACTTTAAGGGTAGGTAGGGGGCATTACAAGGATTCATAATCGCAAAGCAAACCCTGAGCTGAAACATCTTTGTTCGGCACTAGGTGGCGTTGTTCACAAGAGCATTCAAGGAAATAGAATTGCATTACCACAGTTACTTGAGCCGTCATCGTCCACAGAAGAGTATGAAAGGTTTTACAAATACCGAGCTGACAGATGTGCACCTGATTTACACATTGACAGAAGAAAATGCACAAGTAGGAGAAAGAACATATCGCAAAATTAACCCACAAAGAGATTTACCAGACCACCGGATGTTGTTAATTTGTATTATAAATTTATTTGTGCTTTTGTAGCCGTCCATCCGTTATAGTGGTTAGCGACGCTAACTGCTGTGCCGGAGGGCCTGGGTTCGAATACCGGAGAAGGCATGCATGTTTGTGTTGTTGCTGTTGCTAATTCCACTTGTCTCACGTAGTCACATAGAAGCCCACGAAATTCATCATGGCAAGGCGTTAGATGTACGCCTGTCGTTGGCCTTAGCCTTGAGCACCATACATGTGACAGTACTATGTTGCTCGGTTCCACCCCAATTTTGAGGGAGAATACCCTGGGGGAAGGTAAGGGGTCTCCCACCTCTCATCCCCTGCCACTAACCTCACAAGAGGACTTGCGGCTCGACGGCTGTTTAGAGTACTCCCATGCCGCGAAGGCACTACACATTTGCAAACACCCAAGTCTTCTCCGGGATTCGAACCCAGGCCCTACGGCACAGTAGTCAGTGTCGCTAACCACTATACCTGATGCGCGACAAGGATGTTTGTAAATGTAAGGTGCCTTCGTGGCATGGGGGTACTGTAAATAGCCGTCGAGCCGCAAGTCCTATTGTGGGGTAGGTGGAAGGCCCCTGACTACCCTCAGCTTGTTTTCCCTCAAAACTATGTAGGGAACGAGCCAAATCATACTGTCACCTGCATGGTGCTCGAAGCTACGGCTAACGACAGGCGTGCAATCTAACCCTTTTCCGTGATGAATTTCTTGGGCCTCGTTCTGACTACATCAGATAGGTGGCATTAACAACGACAACAATAATTTGTGTGGAAATGGATCATTACGAGGTAAAAGGCGTAGTGAGAAGAGGTCACGCATTCCAACGGGCTACGGTATACAATACAACATATGGAACAAAATGTGCTGGATACCATTTGAAGGAATCCGAGTAAGAAGTTGGGAATTCGAGTCGCATGTGGTCCGTCCTTACTATGCCTACTACCTCTTAATGATCCATATTCACACAAATTGTGATGTAAATTAACAAACATCCGGCGGTCCGGTTTACCTCTGTGTGGGTACCTTTCGTGATATAGTCTTTCTGTTACTCGTGCATGTATTTCTGCCAATGCATAAATCAGGTGCATATCTGCCAGCTTAGTATTTGTAAAACATTCCATACTCCTTAGCAGAAGATCAAAGCTGAAATGACTGTGGTAATGAATGTCTGTTTCTTTAAATGCTCTTGTGAACAACGCCATCTAACGCCGAAGGAAGACTTTTCTGACCATGGGTTGCTATGACCATTTTTATCCTAGTGAGATGTCCTCTACCTCCCCTCAAAGTTTGTCTGAATGAAAGCGGAATACCCTATATAAAATATATATATATTGACATTCACTTTTCATTTTCTCTTGAAGTATCCGGCTACGTTCGGAAACCTTTTTTTTCCTCATAGAAATCCCTAACAGTTTCACGATTTAAATTTCCTTTTTAGACAAAATAGTAAACACTTCAGTTATGGAAATAAAATAGGTATATAGCAATTCAATCATTCTTAGAATTATTCCATGTATTATATATATTTCCAGTTCAGTCCATATATTATATATATATTTTTAAATCAGCATAATTTTTATCTTTAATTCGTATTTACAGCATATTTTTTTCGTTGTGCTATTTAAGTTCTTCAAAGTTATGAAGAAACATCACGATCCTTTCAAATGGTCAATGTGCCAAGGAAATTACATTTTTGAATTGTGTTGTTTTAATAACAGTGGTTTGTCAACTAAAAATTTAAAATAAATAAAACTACCAGTAAAGAGCTGAGTAAAAATAACACTGCACCTTCACACTTGTAGATAAGCGGCTGCCATTATTGCTCTCATGTAAGGTCACATTTTTATCCATATCGAAAAACATAAGTTTGAATTTTATAAACTTTGCTCACCAGGAACAATGCAATGGTCAGACGGCAACGCGGTGAATTACTGGTTTAAGACGAAGGATTCCGGAGTGTTCACTGGGAAGGAATCTTGTTGCTGGGCCTTCAAAAAGATGGGAAAACTGACATTTCCCTGTGGAGAGTGCTCGGGCAAACTGCCACACGTCTGCAAGTACCAATTCACAGGTGAGGCCCCTGAACCTTTTACGACTTAAATAAAACATCTAAACATGGCGCATTTTTATGTAGTAATTAAAAGCGATCCATTTTGACTTCATTGTTTGAATTTTGAGATCAAATTGATCTCTTAAATTTAATATTAGCGCCAAAGGAAAAGGTAGAAATTGTTCCCTTTTAATCTCTTAACCGATATGCCTGTACACCGTACGGCAGTGCTTCTCAAACTTTCAATATTTGTGGCCCTACAAATTACCAAGATAGGAAATAAATTTTGTATATAATTTTGAAAATAACAAGTCCATAGGAGTCACTAGTAATTATTAATCTTGTTCTTAACTCAGTATTGAAAAATTAATTATCAAATACATTGTGCAATACTGTGATGCATTTATAAGTATATTATATCAAAGTAAATGTGTATTTTATTTTTATTATGTCAGAATGTGTTTTGTTTTGTTTCCTTTCAGTAAATTTGTAACGTTGATCTAAGGATAATAGTGTCTTTCGAACAACTTCGAAATTATAAAATAACAGGGAAAAGTATACCGGAAAGAGTTTTTTCACATTTTTGCATTACAGTATGGACCTTAAATATTGTCTACTTTAAAACGTGAGGGGAAAACATACTTCTAAAATTTAAGCTTGGTCTCATCGACTGAATTATTGAAAACAAGAATTTAGACTAGACAATGGGCAGTTTGTGAATTGAAAAGAAATGAAAATGGAAAAGTAATCTAAAAACAGACGAGAAATTTTAGTCCTGATTGCAATGTAAGATTGTGTTACACTGCATATCAAATTGTATGTATACGTACTTCCTCCTCAACCATTTGAAAAAGTTCAAACATGAAATTCGTTCTTAGTTATATGAAACATTCTTCATAGCATGCAGAGTGTACTTACAAAAAGCAAACATAAATGAGTTTTTTATTCCCCAATTTTTTGTAAAATAACAAGTAATATAGAAAATATTTATTCAGTCAATTCCTACTTTGAATGGATGAATAGAAAGTATTTTAAAAACGATTGAAAATTTGAACTATATATAATTTAGTTCATTTTCTCTCTCTCCCTATACATATAAATAAATATACATATATCGAGGAAAGTAAACTAATAGTAGGAATTGAAAAAAGAACATTATTTGTCTGCATTGTTGTGACAATGCACACTCGGTTTGGCTAGTTTGGCTGAAAAACCGGTTTTCGACGCCAGCTTTTGTCATTCTATTATCAGTTACATTGTTACAACAATGGAGACGAATCTAGGTTGGCGACAAAAACCAGTAATTGATTTAATTAATGAATTAATATTTGAAAAATCTGTATTAACATCAAGTGTCATCCAATACTAGTTTTAAAAAATTTATTTGAACTTGATTGGATGAATCGAAAGTATTTTATTAACGATTAAAAAATTGAACAAGATAAATATATTTATAGGGAGAGAGAGTGAGCTAATAGTTAGAATTGGAAAATAAAAACTGGTGTAAAAACTCTAACGTTTAAAATTAAAATAAAATTCCTCAATGTTTTAATTTTTTTAAGTATAGTGTTTAGTTATATACAATAAAAAAAAATGTTTCTCTTTTTTCGAAACATTTTGAGTAAAAAATTGACCGGTTAAGGGGTAAAAAAAAAGAGCAAGAAAGAATTATGTTTCTAAAACAGTGTTTCTCAAACTGTGAGGCGCTCCTCCTAGGGGGCGTGAAAACCCTACAAGGGGGAGCGAGCCTATTGAAAAGTCGAAAAGAAAAGATTATTTAAAAGAATTATTAATTTACCGAAAGTAAACAAATAAAATACAGTCTGACATAATAAAAAATAAAATACACATTTACACTGATACAATACACTTGTAAATATATCAGTACTGCGCAATGTATTTTATAATTAATTTAACAGTACTAAGTTAAGAATAAGTTTAATAATTATCAGTGACCCCATAGACTTGTCATATATAAAATTAAAAACAAAAATTAACACTTATTTTCATAATTTGTACGGTTTATAAATAATCCCTTAAAACCGATTAAAAATTTCGTGATTCGCTCCCCAATGCCACCGTTTAGCATGTAGTCCAGGGTATGTGGTGTATCAAGGGTGAGGGGAATAGAAAAAAGGAATACATAAGCAAATCCTCTGAAATCAGTAAATCCTTCCAAACATTATCAAGATCCTTTTATTGCATTCCAAAGTCTTCGGAATAATTTTATGGATAGCAGTGCACAGAAAAAAATCGTACTTCAGAAAGACGTATGTATACGTTCAGGGCAAATAACGCTTTGGCTGAGAGGGACGTTTATATACGGCGGTGACATGTAAGAAGTTGAAGTCGTACTGTAGGTTTAGTTTCAAAGAAGGAAATATTAAGGAATTAAATACATTGTAACTGTATCGAGGGGGGGGGGGGGGGGTGAAAATTTTTATTTAATATGGGGGGGCAAATTTTTAAAGTTTGAGAACCACTGTTCTAAAATAGTATTTTTTTTTGTATCTACCTGATATGCTGAAATAATTTCATATGTTTTTTTAGACATCATGGCTCCTCCATCCTCATTGTCGATTGTCTCTCAAAAGTGGGACTCATTCGAAGTAGGCTGGAAAGGCCCCGATCAAGGCTGGTTTCCAACACTTTACAAAGCAAAGGTGTGTCGAAAGGAAAGAACTTCCGATTGCCCTGACCAAGACTTGTTGAGTGACCGGCGGAGTTTTGAGGCAGAAGATCTGTCCGAGTTTACGGAATATGACGTCACCATTGAGGGAATCCTGGAACCTCTAGCCTTTACAACCAGTGCCAAAATAAGTGTATTTACATGTAGGTATCTACATAGGTACCAAAAAATAATAAACCAAAAAGTAGACGTATTTTGATCCTGCTAAAAATGTGATAAGGAATTTAGAGAGAGAGAACACAATGAACGCGTGAAATATCCCCTGTAAAAAATATTTTATGAACATTATTTAGTAGAAAAAATGGTAAAATAATTCTTTGGTATTGGCATTCCTGAAACAATTTTATTCTTAATATTCTCCGAACAAAAGATAAAAAGGCCTTTTACAAAATGATAATGAAATAAAAGCCATAAGTTTTGATTTTTCTTAAGTATGCAATATCAAAACAAATATACTTAAATAAGAAAATTTATTTGATATAGCTTCATTTTTTTTTCTCAAAATTTCCGATATCACTTTTCATTTCGATTTAACTTACACTTATTTTCAATATAATTGTTACTGCTTTATTGAATTAAAATTTTAGTGTATATTTTTTTCTGAATTATTTACCACACTCTAATTCGCAATTGAAGGTCTCTATGGAAGCTTGCTTCAACGGTCTGCAATTAATTAGCACAGGGGAGTCAAACTTACGGCCCGCAACTAACCTTTTTGAGGCCCGGCCTGTATATATCGGTGCACAATAATATACGAGGGCTATATTTTAAGTAAGGTCCGTTGGCGCGTATAGTTCTCTAGTTCACAAGTTCTCCACAATGAGTCTCTGCGTCACTGACCAGCATCCTTTGCGAACACACTCGCACCATTTCCAGCTCTGTAGCAGTCGTGTAAGCTTCGCTGTGCGTCTTTAAAATGTTTAAGGTAATTGAATCGCCCACCAAGTGTGAAATACGGTCTGTTGTCTGTTTTTTGACTGCGAGAAACATACCGACTGCAGACATTCATCGCCACGTAACAGAAGTTTATGGTACAGAAGCAATGAGGGATAGCAAAGTTCGAAAATGGGTCAGAAATTTTAAAGATGGGTGAACAAACGTTCATGACGAAGAACGCTCAGGCCAGCCCTCTGTAATCATTGATGGTTTGATGCAAGCAGTTGAATTTGTGTGTGACAAGCAAGACTGTGTTTGAGGTACCTATTCCGGTACCTCAAACACAGTCTTGGCGGGTAGCGAGTGACAACGAAGAAGTGAAAGTGGCCGTGAACTCTTGGTTGTTCTCGACCAGGAGGCAGACTTCTTTGAAAAGGGTTTTCAAAACTTAGGTCTAAGGTATGACAAGTGCATTAATAAACTCGGCAACTGTGTAGAAAAATAGGCAATATATATATATATATATATATATGCACTATCCTAAAATAAAGGTTTTTTGAAACAAAATATTGTTGTCGTTATTTTTTTAAAAACAAACGGACCTTACTTAAAAAACAGCCCTTGTATAATAAAGTATCAAAATTTTTCCCGAAATAGGAAAGATAGTAGCAGAGAAGTAGCAAGTGTCAGGACGTAAACATGAAATTTTTCTTGTTCTTTGATTTATGTTTGTTATAATGTATTGTTTGAGAAATAAACTTACGTTTCTATGAATATTGATTTTTTTGCGGCCCACCTAAAGTTAAGCCTTGTCTGTTCGGCCCAATTATCCTTCGAGTTTGGAACCCTTGAGTTAGGATCTCTAAATACTATTTTTGATCTAGGTGGCAGACTACTTTACCAAAGGGCTCGGAGACATGGATGTTTGTAAATGTATAGGGGCTGTGTCTTATAAGATTAAGTCAACCTTAAAAGATGTGAGCAGAGTTACCAAATTGACGACTTTATCACTCTTGGCGACAGATTTGGCAAAAAAATGATAGCACCAAGGATCCCTCGATAAGTCTCTGGAATCTGTCCTTCTGAAAATTTATGTGTGGCTATATAAAGGACATTTGAGACAGGTTGAGTCATTCAGTCCAGATCAGAATCTGTTTTTGCGTTGACCGAGATAAGACAGAGAGAATATCTGTCTCAGTTCCAGCTAGTGGAACTGTTCTAGAAAGCTGTTCCTGGAGCTCTGTAAAGCTTGTTTATAATTAGTGTGTTTTTCATTACTATAAATAATCTATTGTAATATTTCTTTGTGTATGTATACGTTAATTTGATTTCATGTTGTCATTTGTTTGTTCTTGTCCATGAATAAATCTGTATAATGTCCATTGGCTGCGTCGCCCGCCCGGTTGGGGCAGGTTTGCAACAACTCAAGTGGCGTGTTTCAGTATTATTATTTTTTTAGTAATGCTTTGTCAGGAGCTTCTTAGTTCGTATCATGGATTCCCTAAATAGAGCTTATTGGGATTCCGTTAAGACTACTATGGACCCTTGCTGGTTCATTTAGAACACATTTTGGATGTTTTAGAAGAACGATAAGTCTCGCCCTGTTAGTCCTACGAATTAAGCATTTCGGTAAAACAATGCAACTTTCTAATATATCAGAATGGAGCTAAATGATGTTTGCATTGACATTTTTCTCTCTTACATAGCTTTCTTATTTTTAACACGCTTCTTTTAGCTTCACCTGTATGTGACGGAGTCTTTGAAGTCGATTTTTACGCTCTTTAAAAGGTTAGATTAATTCGATATTTTGCACAATTGTCGAGGACCGATGCCAATACAAAAATTTAATAATTTTGTTCCATTGTCCTGATCAGGATTATCATATTAATAATTTTCCATTTCCAGATTTGGTGACTAATTTCAGATCTCATTCCCAGATTTTGCGACTAATGCCAGATTTGGCAACTCTAGAAGATTAAGTTGCAACCCTAAATTGAAAACGCCAATGGATATTTCAGATTCTAAAAAAAGAACGCATTTAAGATTAATTTATCAATAAATAAATGATGGTTTAAAAAAACTAAAAAAAACAAAACTGGCTTTTATTGTAAATTGAACTAAAAGATGAAAAAGAAATTATAATTAAAAAAAACTAAAAAACACGCTTTTATAGTTAATCGAACTGAAAAGTAAAAAATAATTCTTAATATAAGAATAAAATGACTAACGAGAAAATTAATGTCATTGTGGTAAAAGCGTGGGGTGCTTTGTACTACATTTTTACACTAACTCTGCATTTCGGAATAGAACGAGTTAAGAAATTATAACGCACAATTGTGATATCGAGCCCTCCACTCTTTTACCACAATGAAATTAATTTTTTCATTAATCATTTTATTCTTATATTAAGAATTATTTTTTACTTTTTAGTTCTATTAGCTATAAAAGCGTGTTTTTTAGTTTTATTAAACTGTTATTTGCTCTATCCCAATCAGATCCCAAAACGCCCTTCCGTTTCACCATTTCCTCCAATGGAGAAATGTCAGTAGCAACACCTATGCTGGTGGCCATGGGAAAGCCAGAAGCCAAGCTCACGGCCACAATATTCAGAGAGAGTGAGGAGATCATGACAGTCCAGGGAAATGTCGAAAAAGTAATCCTGGATAAATTGATTCCTGAAGAGAGCTATGAACTACTAGTTCAAGACCAGGACTCGGAATGGGAACATCGAATTCCTTTCGAAGCAGGTAAGATATCTTAATTTTTTTATAAAATGTACACAGTTAATTGTATGTTTTTTCTCTTTGATGTTCCAAAAATTATTTGTGAATATTGTTTAATTTCATTCAATAAAAATCTCATTATGATACTTGGCAGAACCTTTCAGTATTTAAATTTTGCTGTGTAGAAATAGGCTAAATTCATGTGACGTAATAGTCACATGATAAACGCAATCACGTGTTCCCAGCCAATCAATTCATAAATTCATGTGACGTCATATCACAGGATAAATGGACTCCTGTTTTCAGCCAATCATGTGCCTTGCTGTTGCCAACTTTTGATATTTACAGAAATTTTCTTTCAAAATTATACATCTGTCAACAATAATTATGCTCATAGGTAAGCAAAAGGCACTTGATTTAGAAATATACAAATAATATAGGATTTTTTTTTAATTTTGAAAACTTTTTGAGGAGCCGTAATGCTTGAATATCTTACCCGGTTATTAAATTTAAAAATCTATCTAAATTTTACCAGTAGCAAAACAAGTATAATATCTGTTTCAAATTCGATGGAGAACACGTGACCACATTTATCATGTGACCGACTTGAATTCGACCTATTGGCTGTGATTATTCGAAACATTAAGGTTATCTTCGGCTGATGTTAAAGAATAGGGGCCGAATTCGGAATATTTTTTCAGATATAAAAGTACTCAAACATTAATATTATATTCCGGCTACTCTATCCTGTAGAGAATCGCTTATTTTATCACACTACTCATTTTTATCTGAGTTGACACATTTTTTCTTATATAGTGTTTTGCATTTTTTTCTCTATACCGTAATGCTAAATGAGCTATCCCTTCACATGTTAAAAGGAAAAACTAATTATTTATGAAATATTTTGAAATTTTAAAAACACTATATTATAAACAAATGCATGAATTATAATGTCACACATTTTTATTAAATTTGAGGTATTTTTTTCTGTTTGAAAATGTGTTCCGCTTCAAGTTCACGCTCTCGTACATATGGCGAAAACAGCCTTAAGAAAAGAATAAGAGAATACTGAAAGTAACAAAACAACAATAGAAGAATAAGCATTTCATTTTTAAGCTAAAATAAAAAGAAAACCTCTGTTTTATCTTCCAGTGTCTGCTTGTGCTAGTTCCGATGTTGGAGTAGGAGATATTTGCCTTCGTTTGGTGAAAACTGAACAAGGATTTGCATCCGCCAAGTCTAAATGTGCGTCCACGGCAATATCTGAAGCAGTCACCGATTCCATTTCTTTAATCGTGCCAGAGCTCGACAAAGACGTCCAAGAGGCGATTCAAAAGCTGGAATCCAATTCTGACTTTTGGTTGGATTACTCAACACAAGAAGGTAAGATCCAGAAGTGTAGTTACGTATTTCTATTACAGAGAGAGATTGTGCATTGCCGAAGCGATGTGATTTTCTTTTCCATTATAATAAACAACAAATGTGTGTGTGTCGACAAATGTGTCTCTATCCATATTATATAATTTACAAGCTGATATACCCGTTCTTCGCAAAAATGAATTGAAAAATAAAACAATAGAGACTGAGAGAAAAAGAAATTTTTTATACGTTAAATTTAAGTAAATTCCAAATTAAGCAAAAAAAAATATATATATATATATTTTTTAGCATATCTCTGCTCATCAAAAAATCTTATTTAACAAATTTGAAATCTGTAGTTCTAATAGTTACAAAAAATGGATTTTTTTAACGTATAATGCCCCTTAACACCCATGTGGGTCGACTTTTGAAAATCCTCTTCTTATCTGATCCGTACTCAGCAAAAGTTATATATTTTCTAAATTTCAAGCTTATATTTTTAATTATTCATAAAAGGGAATATTTTTATATAAAATGCCCTCACAACATCCCTCGGATGTCAATTTTCGTAAAACCCTTTCTTAGCGGATCTCTACTCCATGAAAGGAACATGCCTACCAAGTTTCAAGTCTCTAGGTCTAAGAATTCAAAAATTGGAATCTTTATCTATAACGCCCCTATAACCCTCACAACAACACTTGAGGGTCGATTTTAATTAACCCTTAACTGATCTCTACTCCATAAAAGAAACATGCCTGCTATATTTCAAGTTTGTAGGTGAAATAGTTCAGAAACGGGAATATTTTTCTTGAAGTAACACCTCGCAACCACCCTTGGTGGGTGATTTTTGAAAAACCATTTATTAGCAGATTTCTACTACATGAAAGGAACATGTCTACCAAATTTCAAGTCTGTAGGTGTCATAGTTTAAAAAAGGAAATAATTATCTATAACACGCCTTAAGTCCCAGTAACGCCACTTGGGGGTCGGTTTTCACAAAACCTATTTTGTTGCGGATATCTACTCAATGATAGGAATTTGCTTACCTAATTTCATGACTGTACGTCTAATAGTTTAAAAATGGAAATAATTATCTCTATAACGCCCCTTATAATCCCCCCAAAGTCACTTCGGGGTCGATTTTTGTAACAACCATTTTGTAGCGGATATCTAC
>BMAV01019611.1:163933-195781 GCA_019973955.1 Trichonephila inaurata madagascariensis
TATAGAATAATTCTATTAAAAATTTAGCTTCTATAGAAGCGAAATTCGAAACATTCAAAAAGAGAAGAAATTGATAATCGAAGGAGAGAAATTAAAATTTTTTTTGAGCCTAATTCTTGTTAAATTAAGCTTCTCTTAAAAAATTTAAGAACATTCTAATGAGAATAACTCAAGCAAATCTCTCGATAAAACATGTTCCACTCAAGTATTGCATTTTTATTAATTCGCAACTCTTTCACTACAAATTCATTGATACCTTTCCAAACCAATATTACCCAAAAATCAAAATATCACAGTACTCATATGACTTTTGCAGAGTCACGTACTACTACTACTACCTTTGCCGAATCTCTGATATACATCCTATGGAATCTTTTCTAATTTCGAATGGCATTTCCATTCATAACCATCAATTGCATTCCTCCTTTCTCGCAGACGCATTAGTGCCACTGAAGACCCATCGTGTAGAGGAGCCGATGCACATTAAATCTATCGACGCGTAATGTCCATCCGTTGGTGTGGTAGCTAGAAGAGGGTGTTGCCAGCTCAGGTGTCGTCCTCGTAACTCAGCGTTTCTCAAACTGCGGGGCGCACCCCTCTTGGGGAGCGTGACAACTCTACTAGAAGGGCGTGAGCATATTGAAAAGTCGAAATCAAAAGACTATTTAATATATATATATATATTAATTTATTGAAAGTAAACAAACAAAATACATTCCGATATAATACCAAAATAAAATACCCATTTGCATTGATATATTATACATATAAACATATCAGTGCTACACAATGTATTTTATAATTAGTTTAACAATACTAACTTAAGAACAAGCTTGATAATTACCAGTGACCCCATGGGATTGTCATATGTAAAATTATATGCAAAAATTAATACTTATCTTGATAGCTTGTACGGTTTATAATAAATCCCTTAACTGCCGAATTAAAAGTTGCACGATTCGCTTCCCAATGTCAACCGTTTTCCACGTAGGCCCACGTGTGTGATGTATTGGGGGGGGGGAGAAGAATAAAGAAGCAAATATAATCTGAAATAAGAAAATCCTTGGCTAACATTTTCAAGGTCCTTTTATTGCATTCCAAAACCTTCGGAATAATTTTAGGGATAACAGTGCACAGAAAAGATCGTACTTCAGAAAAACGTATATATACGTCGGGGGGAATTAATGCTTTGGCTGAGTGAGGCGTTTATATACGCCGGTCGTATCGTAGTTTTGGCATCAAAGTATAGTATTATTGAATTCAATACGTTGTTTTTGTATGAGGGGGTTGCGATGAAAATTTCAATTGAATATTGGGTCGCGAATATTGAAACTTTGAGAAGCACTGTCGTAACTGAAACGAGGTTCAAAATTACGAGATCAGTAGCCAATAGTCCGAGTGTTTCCTTGTTGTGTTACGTTAATATCACTTTCACTTATTCGTGCAGATACATACTATTTCAACATTTTGTACATTGATGCTTTGCAGCAATCAAACTTTCTTGCAAAACATCATTACATATTTCCAAAGTAAAAAATCCGTTAAGCCTTGCACTCGACTTAATCATAACAGCATTTGGTACTCGCTCATAGTAATCAATCAGCAATCCAGCATGGAAAAAATACAAATGGCATACTTACCGCTATTATATAGTTAATACGGCTGCAAAAGCTAAAGCAACGAACGTTAATTACCAATTGCAGCCAACGGTCATTAATTAGAATCTGTTATTTTAAAGATAAAAAGAAGGATAGCTAGTTTGTCGAATTTATCACCCAGCTTGGTGACAAAAAGCTAAAAAACCCTGGGTGACCTTACTAGTCTAGCTAACTTACTATGCATTGGCGTACACTGACCTCTCTTATGGAGGGGGGGGGACTACATTCTAAATAATGTATAGACGAAAGTCCGAAGAAGTAATCTCAACGGTGAAAATTAAAAATTTGTTGGTCTAGGGCAGTGGTCGACAAACTTATTAGCCAAAATGCCAAATATGAACATTACAACATTTTTAAAAAAATGGGAGCCAAATCTGCTTGTTTAGTAAACTTTTATTACATTTAATAAGTAGTACACTAAATAAAACTAAAGTTCATACTTAATAAATGTTTATTAATGCGAAAAATGTGCTTGCATCTCCTTGGAAAGTATGAGTAAGTCAGGTTTGTAAGTTGTTGTTTTTAATTTTATTCATGATTTCAAGTTCTCATCAATAAGACGACTTCTCAGTTTACTCTTGATAATGTTCATGCTTGAAAAAGATTGTTCGCATATATATGTAGAACTAAAAAGAGAAAGAACAGCAAACGCGAGCTTTTTCAGCTGATCGTAAGAGTCAGGAATACTATTTCAAGCGTTGAAAATGATCATATCTTCCTTCTCCAGGTCATTCAAAAAGCAGACCACTTATCCTGTGAACTAAGATCACATTTTTTCTTCTCCAATATTTCCAGTTCAACACTAAGACGTTCGAATTTAGAACGCCATGTCTCCTTGTTTCTTAAATCCAGCAATTGTATTTCAAAGCTACCAATGTCAATTTCAAAAGGAGAAAATTTCAACTCGGTTATCGTAGCATTAAGAGGATTTTTGACAAATACTATAGTTACTATGATGTTTTTAAATTCATAAAAACTGCTGAGAAATGCTTCCCTCATATTTGAAATTATTGTTTTAAAATGTTGTGTTTATTAATAGAGGAATTATTTTCTTGGCGATGCTTCAGCAGGCTCGGAAAGTGAAACAATGTTTCCCTTTCAAAATCCTGAGCAAAAATGGATAATTTGTTTTCGAATGTTATTACTTCTTCCAATATCGAAAAAACGAAGTTTCCTTTCTCTTGTAGTGTACGATTAAGCTGATTTAGATTAGACGTAACGCCTACCATGAAATAAAAGTTTTGGATCCACTGATCGTCTGTTGGTTCTGGATAGTGAACGACCTTCTCAAGAAGAAATGCTTTAATTTCCGGAAAAAGAGACGGAAAACGTTTTAAAAGGTTCCCTCTTGATAACTAACGTACCTTGTTATGAACCTGAAGATCAAGAACAGCGTACTCACTCTCCATTTCAAATAAAAATTCTTTGAATTGGCGGTGATTAAGAGCTTTAGCTAAAATGGAATTGATAATGGTAATCACTAATTCCATAACTTTACAAATTTCATCCGGAAATGTTTTCGCACAAAGCGCTTCTTGGTGAATGATACAATGGTAAACAAGCATCTCGTGATTTATTTTTTCTTTCAAAATAGCAACAAATCCTTTTCTTACGCCGGTCATACTTTTAAGCATTATTATCTGTTTAAGATCCAAGCTTAGCAAGATATCTTATTAAGATATTATTTGTCCATATGACATTTAGTTCTGCAAAACTCTTAATTAAATTAGAATTAAAGGGGAAGTTTGCCTCCTACCTGTCAAATGAAGCTAAGGGAAAGGCCTGGAAGTGTCTCACTAGTTCAAATCCAGCCATTCTAGATCAGGGGTACTCAACCTTTTTTCCCGGTGAGCCACATAAATATGACAATATTTCACGCGAGCGTCATACGTATGACATATCTCACACGGGCCGCAGCATGAATATAATTGGGGGGAGGGGAACGTTATAGGACCACAGCAGCATTGAAAAAAAAAAAAAAAACTGACCAAAATATCAAAACTCTCATTTATTTTAATACCTTACTAATCCTTTTATCGAACACACACAAAAAATATTTTCTTTTGTGCTTTTTTTTTACTGCGTTATGGCTTAGTTTCGATTTCCTTTCCTCCATGACCAAACCTCTTGTTTACAATATCTCTTCCTTGAGACAGACAGTCCAACATTGTCTGTCCGGACTTTCCAGTGAGCATTTAAAAAGTCTCATTTTCTGAATGCCATAAGGGGTTTCCTATTTGCCCTGAATTCCAGCTAGAACAGGCTTCACCTCAGTACATCTTGGACTGTATTGAACTGGACTGGAAAGATATCCATGATAGTCCACTTCTAGTATCGGACTTCGTTAAAGTCAAAGGTTTCACTGATCTGGTCGAACCACACACACACAGAAGAAGTACTAAAACCTACAGTGCTAAAGCAGGAAGAAATTGGAATTCTCCAGACGCAACAAATGAGTACAAAATATGTCTTTGGACTAAACTGGAGACCTATTATGATTTTTAGCGCTCTTTTATTTCAACCCGGGGATTCCCCGAAATTGTAGGTTTCAAAAATATGTACATAACATATCCGAAACAGTGTAGTTGTGTTTCTTGTTTGGTGCGGTGCTGTACGGGCGTATTTTTATCAATTGAAACATTTGTTGACATTATTGTAAGTATAAATTTATATAATACTTTACGATTAATACAGTGACACATATTATGATCTTAAGTTTTTATCATGAGTGATAATGAAAAACAAGAAAAGAAAGCAACCAGAAAAAGCATTTCACTAGAAACTAAAATGCAAGTGATTAGAAGATTAGATTCTGGTGAACGTCCTTCTCAAATTAGTGCTGCATTGAATTTGATAACTTCAACAAGACGCCTTCTTGACAAAATGGCAGAAAATTGGAAACACAGAATAGACTGAATGATCTGACTGACTTGGAATTTTATTTGTTTTTATATGTATATATTCATTTATATTGTTTTTATTTTTGTAAAAAATAAATGTTTGGTTTTTTTTTTATTTTAAAAAAACATAATTATTAAATTTAATACCTAACCAATTTTCTATTCATCTTCCCCTAACCCCATTATTTACATATTAAGATAGCCTCGTTTAGCGCTGTTTCGCATTACGCTATACTTTGATGGAAAGTATCCCCCGCGTTAAGCGGGGTCTTACTGTATATATATATATATATATATAACAGCAACACAATATACTATCAAAAAAGCAAATTGATAGAATTTCTCGCAAAATTTTTAGTTCATTGTTCTTAAATAATTGAAATTTTTAGTGCAATGGGCCATAACCGGGCTACTCAGAAAAGACCACTAGGCCGCAGTCTGAGCCGTCGAGGAAAATCTAGAACAGTGATACTCACTGTTCTGGATTTTCCTCGTCTTGTAGCCTTGGCCTTATTTCGTCTTTTGAGTAGGCGTGTTTGTTTGAATGCCAGTCTTTTTAAAATTCGACTAAATGACACTTCAGCCTGTATTCTTTGTAACTCTGGACAGTCCATGGATAAGAACACTATTGACGAATGCACTGCACTATTACCTTTTAATTTTATTGATCTTAAGTATTGAGAAGCTAGATAAAGATAGCCTAGAGACCAAATATCTGGCATCTGTAAAAATGAATAAATAAATTCAAGCTTCGTTTTGAGGTTATCGCTTTTCAAAAAGGCCATAAATAATAATTGCAATTACATTTATCTGTATATTCTGTTATGTGCTTGAAGGTTTTTAAATTTAGCAAAGGTCCACCCAGATCGACTGCATTAGGAACCGTATAAAAGAAAAGCGTATAAATGAATAAGATTTCATATTTCGAATCAGTCGAATTAGGATATACATATAACATTGTTTTAAGGTATCCGACTACGCGTTCGGAACCGTGGTTTTAAAAAAGCGCATAAATGGACAATTTTCATGATATTTAGTGTCACTTAGATTAGAATACATGTATAAAATTGTTTTAAGGACATTTTGACAAAAAAAAATTATTTAAGTACAATATTTTGGCAAAAAATTAACTTAGAATAACTTTTTTTTTCAAAATGTTCTCCTTTTATTAAAAATGCTTCTAAAATAATAATATTTTGTGTGTGTGGTTATATAAAGTAAAGACTTCTCCAGAGAGTCTGCACTATAATTTTTGAAAAATTCACATTATTTTCAGAGTTACAACGAATTGAAATATAATTATCGGCGTTTTTCTCTTAAAATTTCTCCCCTCTGTTGTGAAACATGGATAAACTCACTTCTAAGTATATATTTCAAAAATCTTCTTTCAACTCCGGTTTAGAAGTTCAATCTATTTAAGGACTCTAAAATCATGAAAATTATATCCATTTATGCGCTTTTTTTAAAATCCCGATTCCGAACGTAGTCGGATACCTTAAAGGCAAAAAATTTATGGTATAGAAACATTTTTCAGAAAAGGAGAATATTTTGAAAATGTATCTTTCTTCATTCATTATTTTTAAATAATAAATTGCATTAAAAATAATTTATCCTTGTAAAAATATTCTTGAAACATTTCTTTATGTATATTCTAATTCCACTGGCACTAAATATCAGAATACTATTCATTTGCACGCCTTTTCAAAATCCCGATTCCAAGTATAGTCAGTTTTCTTTCAGACAGGTTCTTTCGCTGTAAATCGAAGTTTTATTTTGGAACTTTTTAACAAATAAGATAGGTTTACAGGGAGAAATTAACACATGCTTACAAATGAACAAAAACACCCATTTAAAATTCACACAAACATAGAGCATAGTTATTCAAATCTGTAGTTACAATATCGCATGAGTCCAAATAAAATGTACTGTAGTTGCCAAACTTTTGTAGCCCATTCCACTAGTTATATAGACTTTTTTGCATTCCAGAAACCTCTAGAAGTATTTATTTAAATAGTAATTCTAGACGCAGCTAGATCTGTGTATTTCAGCATATTGTGAAGAAGGCGGTCTCTTCCCCCTATTTGCTAACATATCCCTTGCTCTTTGCCAACAGACGTTGCGAAAATTCCAGACATTTCCCTAATTGCTGGGAAAGAATTTCGTAACTGGGTGGTCAAAGTTTCGGACCCTTTTTCCCAGGCTGTCCGGACTGTCAAAAAGAGACGCCATAACATTGAGCTTTTGTTTTCCTACGATTCGGTGACGACGGCGCGTCTGAAAACTTACAATGGGCACCCAGCCATCGGCGCCCATTGGGCGAGAGATCAGATGGGCTGAGTCCGACAGGGGCGGCAGGAGAACAAGAGATTAAGGGAACCAAGACCGACAGGGGCGGCAAAACAACAAGAGATCACAGAAGGATGATTAGGTGAGAGATGTTTAGAGAGACAGAGGGATATAAGGAGAGCGAGAGAATCCGGAAGGGAGACTGGATTTTGAGGGAGAATGGATCCGGGAACGGTCCGAGTCCCGATCAACGAAAGAAAGCGATACTGGATTCGCGAAGTAAGGCTGATTTTGGAACGGTAGAGAGTGCGAAAGAGCACGGTGAATTTGGAGCCAGCGAACTCACTCAGATTCGGTGTGGAATTATCGAGAGTGAACCCTTTTTACGTATCCTTTGTATAGGAATTTTCTCTAGCGGGCGAATTTACGCCATTATTTTATGCAAGAGAGATGAGACATTGTAGTGAAAGAGACTCGAAATCTGTGGACCTTTTTGCTATTGAAATGTGAAAGAATATTCTAATTTTATTTATTTTTTTGATGATTTTCTTACTGAGAAATAAATAGTTTATCTTGCTGTGTGAACTTGCTTGCTATCTTTTGCTGTGTGAAATCATTACAATATCTATTTTGTCTCCACATTTGACGAAATTAGTTAGCAAATGGGCCATAAAGATTATTCCTATTTGATCAACGTTTTTGATAGGAATATTTGTTTATGTTTCTGATAAGCAAGTCATTTTTTTCGGCTGCAATAATCCTCCGACTGCGAACAGGTCGATTGTAAACCTTGCTACACGAGTTATTATCGACAAACCTTGTAGTTTTGGACAAAAACCCGCTGGAAAAGGAAAAATAAAAAGCTCCGAAATTTCCTTAAAAATATCAATGAATGTGTTAAAAATGAATTATTTTCATTATTTTTTAAAGATAAACAGAACTTTGTGATAGGCTTAACAATAAGTTTTCATCCAACATTAATTTTAAAATCATCAGTAACTTTTAGAAAATATAAATAAAAATAAATCGCAGTTGAGACGTTTTTTTTTCTGCAAATAAGAACATTTCAAAATTTATGTTTAACAAAAGAAAAGCAAAGAAAAAAAAATGTGGAAGAGATGTGTATCAGCAGTGGCGTAACGTCCCCCCCCCCCTTCTCAGGGGGGGGGGGCAGGACTCTACGGGGCCTGAAGTCTGACTAATGCCAAGTAGATTCCTTTAGTAAGATCAGGTTTGGGGCTTAAAACTTGACTTTGCAGGGCGGCGCAGGCTAATATTCTCCGTTACGTCACTGTGTACCAGTGTTGTTCTAAATACATTTAAAGCACCAAAAAATAGAAACTGAAGATACAGTATTGAATACAACAAATATACAACAATATCTTATACAACAAAATGATTTGATTGCTTCGGCAAAATTTTGTGTTGTTTCTTTTTTTAAAATTTTTTTATATTGAACAATGTGCTTTCTAGCTTCGTACTTGAAACAACGTCTAGGAAATATATGGCACTGTTTCAACAGTAGTGTTGTACAATTATATTGTCAACAAGAACAGGAAAGAGTAAGGCACTCTAAGTTCTTATTTTGATTTTATTTTACGACGCAATGTGGAGCATCACAAGAGCTATTGACCACGGACCTCTTAATTTTGAACCATGGAGGACGACCCCTGATCTGACACCTCCTCTCCGAAGCATCCGCACCATGCTAACAAAAGAGAGTGAAAGTGAATTTCTGTGAGGTTGTATGAGGAGTGAAATAGCTTTGTTTAAGTAGGTTATTTTTGTTGATATTATACAGTGATATCAACAACATTCTGTATTTTACAAAAAATTTTCAGTAAATAAAACCATTAAAATTTATTTAATTTTGTCTTAGCAATTTTAAGAGAGTATTTTGAATTTTTAAATACTGCTAAGGAAAATTTCTTTGTTTCTGAGAAATTAACTATTGGGATTATTTTTTTTAAAGTCATTATTTCAGGAGTAACTATTTTTATACTGCAATTAATTGTATATAAGCAATGAAATTTAAAATATTAATTTCTTCAAACATATTCATCATCATTTACATCTATGAAAGTCTCTAAGAAAAGAGCAAAATATTGGATAGTTAAAAATATATTATGAACAAATGTTTTTCTTAATGCGCTCTGTAATTTTCTTAAAAAGTTACTGATTAATCGTTGCATATTTAAAAATGTAAGTAGTTCACATAACAAGGGAGGGTTTTTTGTTGTGGAAGAAAAAAATATTTAAATATAAAAATTTAAAACAAAAATAAAGACATTTTATTAATTTTTTTAAAAAAAAAGTGTCTTTAAAATCGTAAGACTACAGATGAAATATACATTCGCTCGCCTCGATTAAAGTTTTTTTAACATCTTCTCTTTCATATATATTTGAATCTATATTACGTGATTTTTATTATATTTAAGTTACAATAGTAATTTATTACGGAAAATTACATTTAAATATAATTCTTATTATAATTTAATTATTTTAATCTTTAAAAAGTGCATCAAAACAAAATGAAATTTGATGGTATCTTATTCTCTATATTTTCAATCGATTTATGAATATCTTAAAAATAGAATTTCATTTATTAGCTATGCTATAATAACAAATACAATTTTCTTACATAATGTTTAAAAACTATTGAATTGTTTCACAGAAAAGTGTATATTAAAATATTTTGTACGATCGCTTTTCTTAATTATTGAGAACTTATAAAAAAAATATATATTATTATGTTAACAAGACTGCTTTACAACTTTTCTTTATCCGATGATATGTTTTAGCAAAAATGATAAAATATTTAAAATTTGAAAGAATTAGAGAGAAAACTCATTTCAACAAAAATGCCTTCTTTCTCCGTTTGTTGGTATAAAAAGGGTACTGAACAATCATTTGACCTTATTTCATTGTCGGGGGTGTAGCTCAGTGGTAGAGCGCTCGCTTCGCATGCGAGATGTCCTGGGTTCAAATCCCAGCTCCTCCACTTTTTTGTTTAAAGTTACTGTGATTTGAATTTTATTGTTTCATTAAAAATCCTGTATTATTTTATTCCTTTATGAACCAAAGAATTCTTAGACTGTAAAAAATGTGAAATATATTATATTTGAAATATTTGATGTTTGGAGAAAATGTTCTAAAATACATTCTGAAATGTTAAGACTTCCCAAAAATGAAACTATTTTGTTTATAATCGTATTCAATCGTTATTTGAGCTTTGTTTTGAAATAAATATTTAATTGCAAATAGAATTAATTTCTATTTCTTACATGAAATTCAAACATATAGATGTATCCAAATAATACTGAATTCTACTAACCATCTAAAACTCTCAGTAAGCTAATTTTTTGAGTTAAGTTTCAGATTTTCTTTTCCCATAAATTAATAATAATTCTTTTCTGTAGAAAATAAAGAAATAGAAGAAAAAAGGAATATGTAAAATCTAATTATCGAATTTAAAAGTGGTAAAAACATCTATGAATGATTATGATTAATACGTTTGTATTCTAAAATCAGTTTTTAAAAAAAATGTAAAGTCAAGTTCTTTTTTCAATACTTTTTTGTTTTAAAAATTGCTTGGAAATTTAATTATATTAGTATATGCAAATTTTAAATTATAATTTTTTAGATCTCAGATGCTTAAGATTCGGGCAATTGAAGCATTTAATTATTTTTTTAGGCAAAACATTTAAAAATATTTCGATTTGTGTGTATTTTTATCGAAATGAATTTAGTTTTAGAAACTGAGAGTGAAAAATATAATAAATATTTAACAGAAATAGAGTGCTTTCTATATCAACAATTTTATTGAACATTTATTTAAATCACATTTATAATTTCTCAAATACAAGTAATAACCAAGTTTTATTCACCGATCGGTAGTGCTTGTTTTTGTAAGTTTATGTTTTTCTCATTTTTAAATTTCTTTTTATGAGACAGAATTTTCTTGCCTAACTTTCGCTTATTAAATATTTTGATTTTGATCGATGTCTAATTTTTTCATTGCTTGCATAGTTTATTTAAGGTTAAATATTTAATTTGGGGGAAATTTTAGAAAAAAACAGGAATGAAATAATTTTATAAAATATTATTTTTGTTGCATGGCTATAAAGCTAATATTGTATTGTAATGTTACGATAATTTGCTTTTTTTTTCTTGTTTTAATGAATTAAAATGAAATGAAAATCACTTTCTCTTACACGCATATTTATTTATTAATTATTGTAATTATTTTTTGATGTCATAAAAATACACAAAAGATATTTATTTTGTTTTATTGATAAATAAGAAAACTATTTTTACCACCTTATAATTGGAAAATTTAAAAAAAATATTAGCTAGGATAGTTTAAAACAGTGGCGTAACAGAACACATCCCCCCCCCCTCTTGCAAAATCAATCGTGAAAACCGTCAAATAGTTTTTCAGATAATTAGGCTTACATTTTGTTAAACACATAAAAAACTATTATTCTTTTTTTTTAATGCAATTAATTATTAAAATAGTATTTAATAGATATTTTAATTGTTTATGTCCTCTCATGATCGTAATTCTAATACTAATTACCACATGTAGCAATTTAGGCGCATGCGTTTAACATAATAAATATGCATTCCAATATTTAAAATTTTTATTTCTTACAAAATCATTTATTTTCCCTTCTCTTTTTAAAATCAGCTAATGATGAAGACTGCCCAACAAAAGAAGGTACTTTGTGTTCTTGGTATGGGAAGTCACAGAAGAGTATTGTGTCCTCCTACTGCTGCGACAAAATGTTACCCTTTGTTTGTACTTACAGAGTTAAAGGTAAGTTAAAAAATATTAACGTATCTTTTGTATTTCAGGACGAATAATTTTTCAAAATTTACAATATTTTATAGATATAAGTACAGTTTTTCTAGTTTTTTTTCTGAAAATAGCGTACAACATTAATTTTTAAAAACATAACTATATTAATAACAATTTTAATTACTTATTGGTTAATTAAATATTTTAATTATCATTTTTTGTGTGTTTTCATTCATTATTACCTATTTTAATTTAAAGTAAAATTATTTTTATCTAGTATGATTAAGTAATATGCACACATATATTATTTGTTAAAAATAAAGTCCATAGATGGCGCCACGACTAAAATGATCATTCTGAGTTTCCGGTTTACCAATTTCTTGTTTTCAGAGTGTGATTAAAATAAAATAATTCTCTTTTTTTACCCTCTCTCTCTCTCCCACTTATTTATAATAAAATGTGTTATAAAACGAACTTATTACTAAAAAAAATTATTCTTGTTTGTCTTTTAATAGATTTTCCTTCTCCATAATAGGAAAAACATTATACCAATACGAAAATTCTTCCTTTAGGATTGAGTTAGTTGTTATAGTGTTGTGTCTTTTAATTTATATACAAATTCAAAACTTTAAAATAATCTCGAAACAAACCGAAGAAATGCTTCTTAAGTATTTTTATAAAATAATATAGAACTTAATTTCATCTCTTATAAATAAAAGAAACATAAATACCCTTTCATCGAAATAATTAATTGTTACAATTTTAAAACCTTTATCCTTTTTAAAATAAACAATGCATTTAAATAAAGTAGATTTAAATGCCAAAGCGTATATATTTCTCGCTGATTATATTTTTACTGTTTGTACAAAATTTTAAATTACTCAAATACACGAGAAACTAAAAATATAATAAAAAGTATTTAAAGGTAAAGTTATAAACCATTTGGAAAATTTGTAAATTTTTAAAAATAAAGGACAAGAAGAATGAAAAAAAAAATGCTTTGCTTTTAACTTTAACTTATTTTCGAAAAAATGGAGGTAAAAAGAAAAGATAAATAACTAATAATTAAGGGATTTTTTTTTTTTTTTTTTTTTGCGTTGGAAGTAAATTTTCACGAAAATGATTTGAAATTTATACTAAAAAATATAAAGAATTAAAAATTATTCGTGCATTTTATTGGATTATTTACTCTTATTTATGCGTGCTATATTTTGCTAAAAATTACTATATGTCCCAAGAATTCCTCTCCCTACAATAATATGAAATTAATACAATTAATTTAGTTATTACCCCGAAATTTTACACATTTGTATAAAAGTATTCTCTTTCATGAAAAGGAGTAGTAACTAGAGCTCTATCTTTTAACACGAAAATAATTAAGGAGTGCATGTAATATTAAGTATCTAAAAAGTAATAAATTTGATTAATTGTTAGTTAATGTTGCTTATTAGGCTGGATCGCGGATATATGGAGGAAAAAAATTATTATGAATCGAAACTTACCTATGCGGGAAAGATTTCCTATAACAGTGGTTCTTGAACTTTCGATCACCGCGGTCCCTTTTTATGTATTGGCTTGACGTCGTGGACCCCAAGATTTTGAACACCCCTCCCTGACTCCCAACACATTGCTCAATTATTTAAAGATTCCTCAGAAATTCTATAATGCAGACTTTCTAACACTTTTTTTACTCCATTACGAAAACAGTAAACATCTAATCTAATTTAAAATATTACGTTGTAGGAATGATTTTGTAGTTGTGCAAGTAAAGAAATTTGAATTAATATTTCTAGATCTTCTCTAAAAAAAATTTTTTTAAGTCAATTCCTACTTAGATCAACAAAGAAAATTTTTATTTTAGCTACTTTTTATTAAATAGTTACAATTAATGTAAATATGTTTTTCCATATGAATCACAACATTAAGTGGTAATTAATTTTTATTAATTATCATTAAAGTATCATACTGTCATCCAAAACAATCGTGTATATAAAATTTCAGCTCAATGGAATGCTTTAAAATGTATTTTATTAACGAGTGAAAATTCCACCAAGATAAATAAATAAATATAGAGAGAGTGTTAGCTAATAGTAGGCATTGAAAATAGCATTTCGATCCACTCTATTGCATATTCTAAATCGAATAATAACAGTACTGATTCAATGTGTATGTAATTACTTTATTAAAACTTTCAATAAGTTGATTAATTATACAGGATGCCTGTTGTCAGAGGTTAGTGTTTTTCTTCCTTCCGTTGCTTTTACTTTAAGGTATCCGACTACGTTCGGAACCGTGATTTTAAAACAGCGCATAAATGGATAATTTCCATGATATTTAGTGTCACTTAGATTAGAATACATGCATAAAATTGTTTTAAGGATATTTTGACAAATTCTTTTTATTTAAATACAATATTTTGGCAAAAAATTAACTTAGAATAATCTTTTTGTCAAAATGTTCTCTTTTTATAAAAAATACTTCTAAAATAATAATATTTCCCGCGTATATAAAGTAAATACTTCTTCAGAGAGTCTGAACTAGAATTTTTGAAAAATTCACATTATTTTCAGAGTTACCACCAATTGAAATAATTATCGGCGTTTTTTTCTTAAAATTGCTCCCCTCTGTTGTCGTAAAATATAGATAAACCCACTTCTAAGTTATATATTTAAAGAACTCTCTCTAATTGAGCCTCTGTAGAGAGGTCTGAGTTATATGCAGGCAAAATATTATTATAATAGAAGCATTTTTCACAAAAGGAGAATACTTTGAAAATGGGTCATTCTATGTTCCTTTTTTGTCAAAATATTGTACTTAAATAATTTTTTATTGTAATACTATTCTTAAAACAATTTTATATGCATTTTCTAATCTGAGTGACACTAAATATCATAAATATTATCCATTTATTCACTTTTGCAAAATCACGGTTCCGAACGTAGTCGGATACCTTAAGAATTGATTTCCGGAAAAGGTTTTAAAAACAGAAAAACTCCTATTTTTTTAGTATCACATTATTTTTAAAAATTCCTATTACAAAACAAGCGCTAATGCGATCTGGTGCATTCCAGCCAATCTAGGAAAGGTGACGGACTTGAATCCGTCGTTTATCGGCAACACCTCCCTCCAAGTACAGTGGACGCGACCGCCAGATGTCAAATGGGACATTCGTCGCTATCTGGTAGAATGGAGGTCCGCGGAGACGGAGAATGCTCAACAGTATTCACAGGTGCTTGAAGACAAAACCCAGATTACGCTTGAGGACCTGGAGATCGGGACCGAGTATGAAGTGACCGTCACTCCCCTCGGAAAGAAAGGAATGAAGGGTGATAGCGAAAAATTGTTGGTCTCTACTTTAGGTGAGTACATTTCCTTGATTTATTACTTCGAAAAATAAATACAAAGGTTTGACGGAACTTTATCGCGCCTTTTATTAATCCTCTTGGGGAATCTTTAGGGCCAGACAGGCATTTCATTCCAACCTTCTCAAGAAGAAAACGTGATATGCAGATTAGGAATGATTATATATATATTGAAGCTTTTGCATTCGAGAAAAAGGTCGACTGGAGGGCAGAGAGTATTATAGGAGCCATATAGTAGTCAGTTAGAAGCCAGAAAGTGTCATAGTAGCCGGATCAAGTCGCATAATAAGATATATAGAGAAGATTAAAGGAATAGAAGACAAGATATAAAGCTTGGTTGCTGATCGCAGTGTGATAGCGGTAAGAGTTTACTTATTAAAGTTTAATGAAAGAGCGGAATCTAGCTAGCTAAGGAATCGACTATAGATAAAGTTTCGGAAGTTAAGTTATCCTAAAGATAGTGAGCAGGATTTAATGCGCTATTTGCAAAGAATTGTTAATTACGGCATATCACTCCTGATCGAGATATAATAAACTTGATTTATTATATGGAAGGTTCGAGTGGTCAATCTTTTATCCCTACAAATCTAGGTCGCATGAAGAGATGATACACCAGGGGCGCGGGGTATCACAAAGGAAAGAGACAATTACATTGATAGTCTCATAAACAGTGGCGTAATGACCACCCCTGCATTGAGGGTCGGGCAGGATTCTAGGTGGCCCAAAGCCTGACTGACACCAAGTATAGTAGTAGCAAATATTCGAGTGAGAACCTCGAAGACTGAAGTACGGAAAAGGGTTCAATGTGAACAGCAGTTGAACATGGGTGAGTCGGTTATAAGGTAGGGATGGCGATTCTTTCCGAAAAAGATCGATTTTTAAATCGATTCGAATCATAATCTGATGAATAGATTCACAAAAAAATGGATGTCTAAAAGATCGATTTCTAAAAAATCAATTTTTTTTCAAGTCTGCATTTACAATGTAAATATAAATCCATTTTTTGAAAAACAAGAAAGATACAACAATAAACGATCTCTTATCCGTAAAATCAGGGAATTCGACAATTACAATTATATTTATTACCATATCAAAGTAGCAGGTATAAAAGAAGACATTTATTTTTTAAATGTATTTGTTATATTAAAAAGTTCCGAAAATGGATAACATAGCTTATAGTTACCAATGCTTAATATCTAAACTTTTTAAAAAAAGACAGTCTGTCAAGTCTACTAGGATCCAAGTGGTTCCGCTCATGACCTGCGATGCTGCCGGCAATCGAAAAAAGGCGCTCACAAGGAACAAATGATCCCACGATACTCATATACACATCATGGCTATTGAGTGATACTCATATATATCATGGCTGTTGAGTGATACTCATGTACATAATGGCTATTGAGTGATACTTATGTACATCATGGCTATTGAGTGATACTCATATACATCATGGCTATTGAGTGATGCTCATATACATCATGGCTATTGAGTGATGCTCATGTACATCATGGCTATTGAGTGATACTCATATACATTATGGTTATTGAGTGAATGTGATGATAAAAAGTATTTTGTTCTTGCCAGTAAAGTATAGGATCATACGTTAGGTGCACAACTGCCTGCGATAAATAGTGTTTAAATTCTTCGTTTAAGCCCTGACTTTCCAGTGCAAGAGTATGTAGTACACTACATGTAGAAAGTACATGTAGAGAGTTGCTTTTTCACAAGCAACTTATGAAAATCCCAAATTCCCTTTTCCATATCAGCCCCTTCTGTTGCTTCCACTTCCACTGTTATTTTGTGGAAGTTGTTGCTGTGATTTAATATCTAAAATTGAAGTATTTATTCTATATATTGCTCAAGAACAAGCTACTTGGTCAGCAAAATGAATTTTTAAAAATCTAGGATCTAAAATTGTCACAGCAGCTAACAAATGAACTTGTTCGACACTTCCAAATCTTTTCTTAAAGCCGTCCACAATTAAAGTTCTTGTTTTAGCACCAATATCAGTTGAAGTTCTCATTGTATTATATGTTTGTCACACAGACAAGATACGATTCGTATAATTTTACTGGCTGTAACATAGTCTTCTCCCGATATTTCTTTAGTTATTAGTTAGTAATAAATGTTAACGTAAAGGATACTTTATGGTTTTTACCAAAACAGGAAAAATCGAAAGTCGATTTTCTAGGATGAAATATCGATTCACTGAATGGATTCAGTGCTACATATCGATTTAAAAAATCTATTTTTTGGCCCAAGAAATCGATCTCAAATCACCATCTGTATTCTAAGGTATCTGCTAGCGCAGTTACGAAGCAATTCCTTCATGGTTACAATCGCCTTGGTCAAATGGGTAAAGAGTTAATATTACCTTATCCAGACACTGCGCTGGAAACCTTTGTAAGATCTGTCTTGGGCCCAAAACCTGACTTTGCGGGGGTAGGGGGGTTAATGTTCTCCGTTACGCCACTGATCATAAAGATATACAAATAGAGCATAATAAGCATGAAGGGCGTTCCGATACTAAATTTGGTCATCTCTTTTGAAAGTTAAGACAGTATACCAGGTTAAAGAAACAGTAACCTTTAGAAACCAAAACCGTTTTCTTAGTAAACGACGGAAGGTGCGTCAGCGTAGGAGCGACGACGCATGCTCAGATCGCCGAAGAGAGAATTGCAGTAGACCGGTGGGCCTGAGGTTGTTTGAGTACTGTCATTCCTCGACTTACGCTACCCCGACTTTCGAGAACTCGGAGTTACGTGATTTTCAGACCTCGTCGATTTGTCTTTTTTTTTTTTTCTATCACAGAAACTCAGGTGGAATCAGTGCCAAATCCTGGTGAAATTGGTAATGTGATTGAAGAAATTGTCGATCTTGCCAGGCAAATACATTCAGAAGTGGATAGCGATGACGTTCAAGAATATTTGAGTTCTCATATTCACGAGCTGGCAATGGATGAGCTCATAGAAATGCATGAGCAACAGCAAGGCATTAAAAAACTAGAGTCTTTAGACCTAGTTAATCAGACGGTCGAGAAAGACGGACGGAAGGTTTCAATTTAACTTCAAAAAAATTTCAAATTTTAGAAAATAAAAACTCTAACAAAAAAAGCGTATTTTTGCACCAAAAAAAAAAAAAAAAAAGAGAGAGAGAGAGAGAAAGGAATAAAAAAAAATTATTAGCATCCTACCAGGAAATTTTGTGGGGAAAAAAAATCTTAAAACCGTCAGACTACTTTGTTAAATTTTATGAAACATTCTACACATCAAAATAACTTCAATTTCCGAATTTATATATATATATATATATTTGTGTTATCTAAGATTTTATGTGAAACATTTTTTTTCTTTATAAATTATTATTTTCTTTTGTCTGTGGACTCAACTAAAAATAATTAAAATGTACATCCACCTCTATCGCGAAGTTAGGGGATATTACTGTAAAATGACTATGGTACACACAAACGTGGGCAGAAAACATGATTGCAAATGGAACTGAGTGCTGGTATCCTGCGTGAATGGACCCGTGGGACTACCCTGTCCATCCTGAAGGAGCTCCTAGTGACCCTACATAGGCAAGAAGTCATGCGTCAAACCATTGGTCACTGGTGTTACACGTTCAGTAAAATGAGGCAAAATGTGGTGGATGAAGATCGAAATGGGGGTCCCTTCGAATCCACTAATAAAGTAAGTAAATAAGTGCTTATTTACAAACGAAAACAACATTGTTAGAGTACAGAACATGGTGTACCTCAATGGCGTTCCAAGTTTACTAGTGAAGAAAAAAATCTTAACAAGACAGTGCTGGGATGGAGCAGGCAGTTGTGACCTTTGAGAAAAACAATGGTAGTCTGACAGTTAGGAAATTAAATTATTGGTTTATTTATCTCCCACAGTTGTTGAGTGAGCGAGTGAATATTAACGTCACACTGTTCAGCTACATGATGGCTTTTGGCGACGGACCACGTAATTTTCAACCATGGTCAAGTGACGTGGACGACACCTGAGATGACACCCCCTCTCCTAACTACCACACCACACCAACGGGAGGACGTTTCAGCTCTCGACAAATTTAATGTGCATCGCTCCCCTACACGATGGGTCTTTAGTGGTACTGGGCTCGAACTCGTGACAAGGCCCGCCAAGATCCGATACTTTGACCACTCGGCTACCGCGGTCACCCCACACAGCTGTTAATTACAGTATGTGCATTTACATTGAAGTTATTCATGATATTGATTATTTCATTTGAGTTCGCGGAATATGTAATTTGTGAGGGAGGAGGCAACACAACCGTTCTCTTCGGTATTTTCAACGAAATCTTTCTGCACTCTATGATCTTAGGATGGGGGCGGTTTCTTTCTGACACCTCGAATTACACTCGGAGTTTCTGGCTCGTAGGTGTCTAGCCGTTGTGTTTTCTCACGGTCATAAGTTAATGGGGTGCTGTCAGATGACAAGACCCCGCAATATTTAGGAGTGCACGTGCACATCGGAATGTAGTTATCCTATCCACAAAAAGAAGCCGATTCTTCAGCTGCGTGACGCGAAAAAGTTTCTCTGTTCAACAATTCCTTGCTGGTTCAAAATTGCGAGGACCGTTGCTAAAAGCCCTCGAGTAGCTGAACAGTGCGACGTTAATATTCACTCACACACTCAACGATTCCTTGCATCGCAAGGCACTGAGTTTTGTCAGAGTGGTTTCTTAAACCTGTTTGCACGTAACGATAAATGTCTTAACGTCAGTGGGGACTATGTTTAAAAAATAGTGTGCAAGATGTATAGTTCACACATGATGTCATGATTTAATTTGTTTAACTGTAAAGTTTCCATGTGTAAGAAAATGACGAAACTTACTTTTGGAGCGTTTATTGTACTATCAAGCACCTATGTACATTTATATATTCTATGCAATAAATGTATGTACTTGGGGGTGGGGAAAATATACAGATTGATTATAATTAATACACAGGGTGATTATAATTATTACGTAGATGTTTATTATTATTATTAGGACCAGTGGTCGAGTGGTAGCGTATCGTGCTTCCACACCACAAGTTCGGGTTTTATTCCCAGGCTGGGCAAGGTCGACTCAGCCTTTCATCTCTCCCGTAGTGGGTCGATGAATGAGTACTAGGCTTGCTTGGGAACTCGAACATTGGGAGTCTCGCTGATCGGGACATCCGCTCATGCACCTCAGCGCCCAATGGTCACGTATACTGGGATGGATACAGTAGGCCCTGGCCCTCATAGGCTGTTGCGCCACTGAGTTAAAGTTTATTATTATTATTATAAAAATTAATGGAGTCGAAAGTTTACGTATCATAGACAGAATAAAATGAATGGATTTGCTTACTTGGACAGACGAAAGAAAAGTTGAAAAACTGGAGTTAAAGAGGATTTTATTTTCTTACAGGATAATGATCCGAAGCATACAGCAAGGATAATTAAAATATATGCACCCACCTCTTTTCTTTCTTTTTTTGCACAGTAGATACATTTCTCAGAAAACCGTGAAAAAATTGGGGAAAAATACATGAGACATATGGTATAAATTTGAGGATATATTCCTCAACTTAAAAAAATTATGTAAGATGAAAAATCTCTTACTACTTTCCGGAAAAACCGCGCGAAAAAAGTAATAATGAAATCCCTGTTGCCCGTTTATAAAACAAAAACAATTTTTATTACAAAAAGAATTAAAATTGGTGTACACTAAAAACTTAGTTCATAAATACATATATCACATAAAAATTCAAATTGAAATTAGGAATAAAATTTTAATTAGCTACTCTTCATCGCTACTTGATAACAAGGGCGCACGTTTATTACGAAATGGATCAAAATGCTATCATCAGTACATGTGTCTAGCACAATCGTTGGATTTTATTCAAGTGAAGAATTTCGTCCGTTATTAGGCTCCTTTTTTTTTTTTTTTTTTTTGTTGCTATTGTTATAATGTCTGTTATTAGTGGCTGTGTTATTATTATTTTAGTTTTTCATGTTGTTTATATAATTCTTGATATCCTGTTACACAAAAGATTATGTTGAAATTTTAATGCACGCTCTAGGTTAAAATCATGAGTAAGAGAAAAAAATGTTGTTTCACACTTGTGCAGCAAATTTCTAGCCCTCTCCAATTAAGTCAGTTATTGATAGCTGAGCTTCCCCTTCGACTTCATCTTTATTGACATCTTTATTGCCATAAACCAGCGTTCCTCAAACTGTGGGACGCGTCCCCCTAGGGGAGCGTGACCATATTGAAAAATCGAGAACAAAAAAAATTATTTAAAAAACTTATTAATTTACTGAAAGTAAACAAACAAAATATATTCTGACATAATAAAAACTAAAATACACATTTACGCTAATATAATACACTTATAAGTGTATCAGTACTGCACAATGTATTTTATAAATAATTTAACAATGCTAAGTTAAGAATAAGTTTAATAATTACCAGTGGAGCCCCATGGCCTTGAAATAAATTAAAAAATATATACAAAAATTAACATTTATCTTGATAATTTGTAAGGTTTATAATTAATCCCTTAAAACTGCCAATTAATAGTTACGCTATTCGCTGCCCAATGTCACCGTTTTTCGCGGAGGCGCGTATATGATGTATGGGGGGGGGGGCGAAAAGGAATAAATAAGAAAATCCTCTGAAGTAATAAGTAAATCCTTCGCAAAAACACTGTTAAGATTCATTTGTTGCATTCCAAAGCCTTCGGAATAATTTTATGCATAGCAATGTACATAAAAGATCGTACTTTTGAAAGACGTATATATACGTCCGGAGCAATTAACACTTTGGCTGAGTGAGACGTTTATATACGCTGGTGGCACTTAAGGGGTTCAATTCTTATTGTAGCTTTAGAGCCAAAGTATAGTATTATTGAATCTAATACATTGTTATTGTATGGAGGGGGGGGGCGATGAATCCCCACATTTGGGGGGGGATTCAGGCTAGAACAAAAAAAAATTCGTGTAAAATAAAATAAAAAAATCCTTAAATTTGTTATTTCAAAATCGTGTACAGAAACACCGAGTAAAAAAAGGTTGGGTGTAAATGCTACATTGTGCTCCTCAACGGCTGCAGGTATCCTTTTAATGGGCCGCCCCCACCCACCTTTAGCTGACAGAAAATCTCTGGGAAAAACTTGGGAAAAAAACCTTCACACAAACACAATACAACATCAAAAAAATATTTAATATACAAATTGAAAGATCTATGGCCAAAAATTACTACATCCGTCACTTAAAGGATGATACATTCAAAGCATTCAAAGGATATCTTACTAAGCATTTAAGAAAGAGAAGAAAAAGAAAATGGGCACAAATTGTACAAGTGAAGCAAACTTTTTTGATTTAATTTCTTTGCTTTTATTTCTTTTAGATGTTTTTGTAACAAGTTGTTACTGTAAGTTTGAGAATATCTAGCAAATGTGTGTGTGAATGGTAAGAAACCCGTACATATATCTAAATAAAAATTTAAAACTAAAAAAAAAAAGATGTTCTCTTATTTTTTTTGGGTTTTTTTAAATATAGCCGCAGTGTACGCAGACTTTTTCAGCAATTATATGTATCGTAAAATTTGCGCAGATGCGTCTGCTGAAAAGTTAAGATGAAATTTTCAGCAATTCGTGCATCATTACTTTTTCAGATCCTAGACCCAAACTGACCATCACAGTGGAACCGAACGGAGTGGTTAAAGTGTCCAGTGACATATTACTGGCCAAAGGACGGGGAAAGGAGAAAGTGGACCTGGCAGTTTTTCAGATAGAGCCTGTGACCCTCGTGAAGCGAACGATGTGGGTGTTGGAGGGGTTGGCTCAAGAGGTAAACATCACTAGTTTGGAACCGGGGGGCGAATACTGGATCGAGATGACACCAAGAGAAGGGAGGTTCTTCAACTACAGTGGATCCTTTAAGGCGTGTAAGTATGAAATGCATATATATATCACCTCAAAAGTACAAAAATCAGTTAATCTGCAGATTATCAAGGTAATCTGTACATTAACTAGGGCAGGGATGGCGATCCAGTGGCACGCGTGCCATTAATGGCACGCGATACTGTATTTTTGGCACGCCAATGATCAAAATGGTTTACATTTTACAAATTTTTAAAATTCACTATGAAGTATTACGAACAAACACGAGTAATCGGTCGCGGGGTAGTGGGGAGCACCCTCGTTTGTTATTGTCTTGCCTTAGTTACGTCGTAGACTACAGCTGCTTATGATGTAAAGTTTATCTACGCATAACATAGTAAATTTCATTGGCATTGCTATATTTTAAAGTTTATCTGTGTTATATTTAGGATTTTTAATTGTTATTTAACATGGCTAGAGTTCAGCAAAAGAACAAAAAGAGCAGGATAGTAAGTGTAACAGAGAATTTCAAATTTGGTAGACCGAGAAGCAGGGCATTTGTAGAAAAAGTGACAAAGCGGTATGTGATTTATGTTCTGGGACAGTAGTATTCAGAACATTGTCTGTAAAACGACATTTTGAAATAAATCACAAACCCTCTTGTCAAAAAAAAGTGAACCACAGCAAATATAATTAATTGCTTAGAAATCATTTGGCAGATGACTCAAATTGAGCATGCATTCTACAAAAAGTAACATCTTACAATCCTAATATAAGTTATTTGTTATCCAATCTGCAATAACAGAAGTCACACTAATGTTACTTTATAACGGGTATTCAAAAATAACATCGGCGGCTAGCTCAAATAATTTTAATTGGTTGTACTTTCTAATTGAGCACAGTTACAAATACATACAAACAGTTAAGACAATACAAATGCTAAGGAATTTAGCATTGGCGGACACTGGCACGTCCGCCCTCCACCGAGGTGGCTGGCTGACTCTCGCACGTCCTTCCTTCACCGAGGTAGCAGTCAGACTCGTTACTTGTTCATACGGCCAGGAGAAGGCGCTCTATTACCATTCGTTACAACTCTCTTTAATTTAAATTACACGTATAACTAAAACATTTATAACTAAGCAGTGCAAAAGGTACACATTTTCGTAGTAAATAGAGTTTCGTGTGTTGTTAGTATTTATTATTTTCCCAATAATCACAAGTCAAAATTATTTGACGGCAAGTCCATACCTCATTAAACACTTTTTTGGAAAAAAATGGCACGTTGATCCATAAAAGTTCGCCATTCCTGAACTAGGGGAATCTAATGAAGGGAGGAAAAAATTGTTTCCTTTCTCAAATTACTTTGGTAATTTGCGAATTACCTATACACAATCTGCACGTTAACCTTCTAAACCAGGGGTGGGCAGACTTTTCGAGGGTACGGGCTACTTTTTTTGAGGTGTTGCGGTCTACCTAGTGGCGTAGGTGTAGTGAACTCAAAGAAAGTATACAATACAGTCGGACTTCCATTTTACGAATTTCTCTATTTAGCGAACTTTTTTCTGGAACCAATAACATTTTTGGATTTTCTTTGTAAAATAACCTCCAAATAGCGAAGTGCATTTTCTATTCAACGGAATTTTCTCTTATGATTCGATTTTTTTCCTCCGTATTTTTTGAAGTACCGTATTTACTCGAATCTAAACCACACTTTTTTCCCAATGTTAATGCTACTGAAAATTGGGCATGGCTTAGAATCGAAGGGAAAAAAAATTGGTTGGATGGGGTATTTAGAGCAATTACAGCTTCATGCATGTACTTAAAAGTTTATTATACTGATAAAATAACTGATTATTCACTTCTTATTAGTTTTCCTTTTAAATTTATTTTAATTTCGTAAAATCTGATATCGATAAACCATTTTAGACTATTTTTCAATTTTCACAAAATCTTGTTGAGAATTTGGGACAAGGCTTAGATTCGAATAAATGTGGTATTTCTAGACCTTCGAATGACGGAATGATTATTAGGTCTTAGTGAAGGCTGTCACCTCAAAATGTCTTGGTGGTCTACCGGTCGATCGCGATCGACTTAATGCCCACCTCGGTACTAAACACTTGTTAAAATGAAGATAAGCTCTTTGGTGGAACAACAATAACGTTTCTGCATGCTTAAATTAAACGCTGTTTATTTACTTTTTTAATATCTAAAGAATCAAATCAATACTATCGAATAATCAACACATCAGCTGATGGAGTAGATAGAATCTATCATCAATTAATTGAATAACTACAATACAATGAATCAAACGGTTTAAAATAATACTGCAATTAATGATAATTGACATAATGTTATTCTTTTATTTTTCAGTATCGAAAGAAACGCTTTAATACAATCAAATATACAACAAATTAGTTGATAGAATCAATCATCAAACAATATTTGGTAATATTGAAGTTTGTAATCTTTAATTTGTTTCCACAAGATACTGGTCGTCGTAATTAAATTTATTATAAATTAATTAAAGGAGCCTTTTATCGAATACTTTTACTATCTCAGCCACTATGTTTCTAAATGCTTAGGATAAATTATTCTAAGACCAGTTAACGTTTTATTCTAAAGACCGTTCAACGTTTTTAATCAAAATTTCTAGAAGGAAAAAAGTGAAGAAAACTAACTTTTGATCTTTAACGATACAGATACCGCAAGTGAGATGATTACCTTATTTAAATGCGGAAAACTCTTGATTCCGTACTTTATAACGGAACAATTCAATTAGTCTGAAGATTAACTAGGTAATCTGCACATTAACGACTTTCAAGCTTTAACGCGCTCACACGTACGCCTTAAGTCAAATAAGAATAAGTAAATATGAAAAAAGATATATTATTGATTCTCAGTAAAAATAATTTTAAATAGGTTTTTCTTATGCAAGTATTAATGGAAATGGGGAAAAGTTGTATATTCTCAGCCAAGCAATGTGGTGATGGCTGTTGATTTCAAATTCGAACTAATTGTTTGTATGACTACAGGCACGTGCTTTGACCAATGGGCTCAATTCATGTGACGTCATAGTCACACGATAAAAACTATCTTGTGTTTCTAGCTAATCAGTTCACGCCCTTCGGTGTTGCCAAGTTTTGCTCATTGCAGAAATTTTCTCTTAAAAAGTACATATGTATACAAAATGCATTTATTTAAAAGTATAAGAATAAAATACGATTTTTTTTTTTTAATTTTAAAAAATCTTTTTGAAGAAAATTTTTTCCCCCTAACATTTAAACATCTTTACCCAAATATGAAATTTGAAATTTTATCTCAGTTTTACAAATAGAACAACAAGTACATTTAGTTTAATGTTTGTTTTGAATTCAATGGAGAACACGTGTTTGTCTTTATCATGTGACGTCATGAATTGAGCCCATTGAACCAGAAAGTAACAGCTGAAATAGATTTACTAATGTGAATGAAAGTGTTATATAACTTCACAAGTCTTCTTCGTAACTTTTGATGTCATAAGGATTTTTATCTATAAATTAAAGTTAAATTGAAATTATTAACAGCAGTAGAGTAGAAGAAAATAATCTAATATATACAACATTAAATCGTTTATGTTGATGAAAGAACGGAATAGTTAGAAATTTTGAAACTCAATGTTCATACAGTTTTGCTAAAAAATTGTATGCATAGGATTATTCTTATTTTAATGACATATAAGCACTTGTGTGAGATAAATGCTTTAAAAAAATTGAATGCATGTCTTTGGGTCATCAGATATACAAGATTAGTAGTTTTTTTTCCTTTCACGTACTTGGAACTTTTGATTTTTTTCATCCATTTGCATAGATCCCTCTTGTGAAAAAGGTCAGATCCAGGAAGGTTTGGTGTGCGTATGGGCTGCGCAAGAATCAAAGAACCCTAGGGAAGCGATAGAAGTGTGTCGGAATAACCAAGGAGAACTACTCGACTATGAGACCCAAAAGGAACTGACCCCCTCGGCCAAAGCTTTACTCGCCTCTTATGTCAAAACACAGTTTTGGATGGACCTTTCCGACTCAGACACTTCTGCTGCCCTTAGTAAGTACTTGTTTTCAATTGCCTAATACCTTCTTGTTAATCTTGATGTAAAGATTACTCGATATTTTGTTTCAAACCCTAAGTCCTCACGTTGGTGGAATGGGGAAATTTGAAGAGGCGTGGTGATAGCTCGGTTGCTATCCTCGTCGTTTGATATAGGTTCAAATTTACGAGTTCCAGCACCAATAAACCTCGTGTTTTTTCGTGTGTAACGTTAATAAAAAAATAATGTTTGATGCCAATTTTCACGTAAAATTTGTGTGTGTGCGAACAAATTAAAATAAAATAAACAGTCTCTCTCTCTCTCTTTCTCTATACATATATATATAGTAGCTGAGAGATCATAACAGAGAGCTCGTGCCCACATTTCTTCCTCAATTGAGATGCAGTTGTTCGGATTAGGGTTTCTGATTTCCTGGGGTTTTTTTCCCCGGAAATGTTCGGAAAATCCCGGAATTGTAATTGTCGTTCCCAGGATTCCCGACGTGACGTCGTTGACTGGTAGCATGATGAATAATTCACAGCAAATTGTAGAAATAAAAGAAAAATTTATTTTCTCAACAAATTAATTATTATTGATGCAATAAGGTAAAGTCTCTTTGCGCAAAGCCGGTGCGTTCAGTCTCTCTTTAACGTTGGAGTTCAATCACTACACATCACTGCTTTGTCTGAAGGATCCCCTCAGGGACTCACATTCTTTAGGTGGGTACGGGTGTCACAATCCCGAGGTACCCTAGTGATCTTTACCTTTTCCCAAGGGGTTTACTATCTTTGGTAAACACGGGTGTCACGACCCCGGGGTACCCCAGTGATCCTTCTCTATTTTCGTCCCTCCATCTTGTCATCCAATTTCTTCTTTTCTTCTTTTCCCGTCCAGACCACAGACCTATGAATGTTTGGCGCAGTATAGCCAAAACTGGCTCTTGCGCCATAAAACACCAAACTCAATTCAACTCAACTCAACTTGTCTGAAGGACACTTGCCCATATTTTTACGAAGTTAGCTGGATAATTTCTATAACTCCACCGGCGTTCATTCTCTTTTCTATCCGCTTTGGACTTGAATCCGATTTCTGCTATCCGCTCTCAATTTCTCATTCTCCTCTCTGGTCTCAGCCCTTTGATCTCGATTTCTGGTCTCTGCTCTCCGATCTCACCCCCCCTTTTAAAGTCCAGGGGCGAGTCCACTACACGACCCTCGTCACTTATCATTGGCAAGCCACAAAAGTCTGCACACGGTCCTCAGATTAATGTGTGTCCCATTCGTGCGTGAACTCACAATTACACCTTCTGGCCCGTCTGGAATGTACTGGCGCCAGATTTCTCGACCGATATCTGGACACTTTGTTTATCGCACCGTCTTTGTTCCTTAGAGCCATTCTCTCGGAGTCCTTCAAGTCGTCAGACTCGTTAGCCAGACAGGCTCCCTCAATTGTCACCCGGTGGGGGTAGTTTTATGTCCATTATGACTTTCACTCATAGTGTCGTGTTGGATCCGAGGCGAAGCAACAAATAATGACAACGAGGCCACGACACCGTCTTCTAGCCACCTGCTCACGACGTGAATGGAAGGGTGTGGATAGTTACAAAGCGCAGTCGTTACAACGGAAACACATCCAAATTTCAAAACAAGTTATTTGTAAATAAAATCAATAATAGTTATGTAAAATAAGGATACATATAAATTACAAAATTAATACTTATTTATATAATGACCTAAAAAGTACAAAAATTATATAATAAATTGATTACTCATTTTTGAAATAGGATTTCAAGAAGCACAAGCAATTTATACTTTTAGCACTCAGCCTAGTTTCTAAGCTTTGTGACGAACAATCCGGCAGTAGAAAATGCACTCTCTGCTTCAACTAACGTTGGAGGAATAGTAAATCCTCAGGGACTCTTATAATGTTTGGTGATGGAGCAACTCCATCTCATGTTTCCTGGTTTTGTTGAAACTAGTACTTTTTTTGGTTAAACAATATGTAAAACTTTTGTTTTACAGTATAAATTGCTTTCTCTAATTTTTCGTCCAACGTCAGAGGTTTTTCATTCAAAATCTCTATTCTCTTTTCTTCTGAGTGTGAAGAGGTGGATATAATAAACTTAATAAAAATAGTCACAAATATAATTATATAAAATAATGCATTTATTATGAAACAATTAAATTACATTAAAAAATAAAATATCTTTATCTAAAGTTAGTTTTCGGTGCTATAGTCAGTAGAAGACTTAGGCTGCTTACTGTCAGCCAATCTTGAATTTTCCGTACATAATAACTGCTAAAATCTTCAGGCGGTCACTTCAAAATGTCTTGGTAGTCCACCAGTCGATCATGATCGACGTTATGCCCAAGTGTAAACTGTGGCTGAGTTCAGTCAAATGTTATCTAAGAATATATATATATATGACATGTTTTGAGCTAGAATCAGACTTAATTTTAAAAAGGATCTTTATTTGATTAAATCTATACAAGCTCTGACGCTGAGAGGAGAGAGAAAAAGAACGCCACGTGAAAACTTGTGACATAGCCATCCTATGATGACTATGTCGTTCCGGATCCGCGTAAGCTAGAGGTGTGGGATTATCAAAATGATGAGACATAGTAGTTCTTAATACAACTTTTATTAAGAATAACTTATATTACTTAATTCTAATTGACAATTTTAATTAAAGTGAGAGTCAACACCCAATTAAACCTTGTATTTAAATCAGATCACGCAACTAGATCCTTTATCTTAATTATAATAAATAAACTGATTCATCTAACTACCTATACCAAATATTACCTTTTGCAGATCTCCTTCCTTCACCTATAGAGAGAATTCTATAAATTCACTTTATATACGACGATTCCAACTTCTTTATATTGAACTTCTATTTCTACCAAAGCTATCGGACAGTTATCTCTTGACCTGAAAGATTCCACACTAAGCTATCTCTAAACTTGCCGCGCTATATCTTATCATCAAAGCTTCTATCCTTTTAAAGTATATCTCATTTACATGTTACATTCGTTTATCTTCTTGGTATTGGGTTGGAAAGGTTTTGCCATTAATCGTGGCCGTCAAAGAACATAGGAGTTATGTTAGCAGAAGGACGCGAGAGACGTCACAAACTAAGTGGGTTAACCCTTAAAAAACACAGATGGGATAAGTATCGCGGATTTTATGATTGCACTTGAAAGTTAATGCTGACATATAGTTCTATAAAATATAACGATCTGCAATTAGACATGTTTATTGGCTAGGCCATATGTTAGGAAGAAATAAATGGGTCATTAGTTTGATACTTGAAGATGAAATGAAAAATATGAGTTAAGTGCAAGATAAGGAATTTAATTTTTAATCTAATTTAATTATCCTTACATATATATATTTAACGTTCTTCTGGATTACACAAAGTTATCGAAATAAGACAGCTGTAGGTTTCTTCTTAAATAAGAGAATGCTCAAAATCTTTATTTGGATTTGAAGTAAGGAATAATAATTTAGGTTGTTCAGAACTATATAATAATCACATTTCTTTATATTGATGTTCTCTCTACATATATCTTTTATGCCTTTTCAGTCGACGGTACTTCTGGAACATGCGCTTCCGCGAAAAATACAGCTATCATGTGCTGCACCTTTGAAGTGACGGCTGAGGGGGAGTTGGACGATCTCAAGTGCACGTGCTGCGACGAGCCTAGACCCTTCGCCTGTAAGACACAAGTCAGAGGTGAGTCAACCCCTAATGAATCTGAGCCTCTTAAAATGAAATGAATGATGATCTTCCGTCTATAATTCGGTAATAGGAAATTGATAATTTGGATGCCTTTTTCTGGCGACACGAAAGTCCGCCAATTACAGCCAAAAAATACAACTAGTAATTTTGAATCAAGGTTACATGAAGGAATATACAAACATATTCTCGTGCGCTTCACTTTGAATATCCTTATTCAATTCCTATATACTATTATATATATATAGCTCCACTTTCTATTTATTTCTTTATTTATCTTGGTGGAATTTTCAATCGTTAGTAAAATACATTTTAAGGCGCTCAATGGAGTTGAAATTTTATATACATGATTATATTTTGGATGGCAACACATTAATTTGATTATAATTAATAAAAATTAATTCATTAAAGCGAATTATTTAAAGAATTACAAATACAGCCACGTTGGTATCATTTTTGGCGACTTGTGTCAAAACTTGTGTGTGAAAAGGCTTTTTTCTCACGTTTTAAAGCATTCAGTTGAACTGAAATTTCACATACACGATTGTTTTGGATGACGATACGACACTTTAATGGTAATTAATAAAAATTAAATACCACTTATAATGTTGTGATTCTGCCATATGTATATACATATTTATATTAATTGTAACTATTGAATAAAAAGTGGCTAAAATAAAAATTTTCTTTGTTAATCTTAAATAGGAATTGACTTAAAAAATGTTTTTTTTATATTACTTGTTTTCTCTCCGCGTTGATTTTGTTTTCCTACAGATTCAACGGATAACAATTTCGCTGCACGAAGCTATAGCCGCGGCGGTAGCTTAGTGGTTAAGGTCAACAACATGTGATCGGCGTTCATGAGCTCGAGCCCTAGGGCCACTGAAGACTCCTCGGGCAAAGGGGGTAAATGCAGGTTAAATCGGTCAAGGCTGAAAGTGCCCCGTTGGCGTGGAGTGGAAGTTAGGAGAACGGGTGCCACTTTATAAGTCACTTTTGTCACTTGACTATAGTCCACACAAGGACAGTCGCTAAAAGCCCTAGTGTTGCTTTTTCATGCGTTTTTAATAAATGCTCGCTTACTCGAGTTCTGCTCTAATACTAAGGACATGCTATGCAGATGTACGTTAAATCCAGTAGCGTAACGGAGAATTTTACGGTGGGGG
>BMAV01019611.1:196181-208880 GCA_019973955.1 Trichonephila inaurata madagascariensis
TCAATTATTCACTTTCACCCAAACCCCAATAAAATTCCGACTAAAATCCATTTATAAAGTTTCACTTTTTCTTCTAAAGTTGATATCTAAAAGTAATACGATGTCGTTGTTAATATCTCGAATAGGACCAACACTAAAAACGCATAACATAAAAATAGTGTTATGTATACTTCTGGAATGAAAACAAGCAATAATGAAACAAATAATGTACATTTTCATAACGATCGAATTAAAAGCGAAGGAGCTTTTCACAAAAAGATATTAATAAATGTAGCTACGAATAAAAATTCCGCTGAATTTGGGCATCTTAGTAACGCAGGATGCATTGAAAGAATGTGTTTCAATGATTGTCTTATGATTAGCTTTGAAACGTGTAAATGTATAAGACAGGAGAAATTAGAAAAGTTATGTACGTCTTCGATAACAAATCAATGAAATTCCTTATAAATTCTCATCTTTTCAATGCTATTTTGATTACTTTTGCTATGAAGTATTTGTTGATGAGTATTACAATTAAATTAACGTTTGATTCAGGTTGTCACATTGTTGAGATATTTATCAAATGAGCTTCGATTAATGTGAAACTAATAAAATACCATTTTTTTAACCTCTACATACAGAGTGTGAATTAAAATCTTGTGTGGAATCCTTTAAATAAAACATATTTCACATTTTTTGGTATTTAGAAAGAAAATACTCAGAGGAATTTGAATACATTCCAAATGTTTATTAGTTATTCAAATTTGCTTTTAATTTTTCAGAGATTAGTGAAGATGAAATTTTTCCGTAATTGTACCTAATTTATTCGATACTAGCTGGTATACCCGTTTTTCGCACGGTTAAATTGAAATATTAAACAATACAAATTGAAGAATAAAGAAGTTTTCAATGAGTTAATTTTACGTGAATTGCACATTAAAAAAAAAAAAAAATTTTTACATTTCTCAGCTGAACAAAAAAAAAAGCATGTTTATTAAATTTTAAGTATCTAGATCTAATAGAGCTGATAAAAAGGATTTTTTTTTACTTATAATTCCCCGTAACTCTCTCATGAGTCGATTTTTGAAAACACCTTCCTAAATTGATCTTTGCTCAGCAAAATTAACACATTGTTACAAATTTTGTGTAATGAAAGCTTAAAATAGTTTCAGCAATTAAAATCTTGATGTGTAATTCGTAAGTATTAATTTCTGCTGTATTTATTTCATGTTAAAATTGTGATATTCACAACCAATTCCGTTCCTTAGCTTATAATGGCGATTCAATGGAAACATAGCGAAATGTTGGCGATAGAGTCAAGTTGGCAACTGTCTAGCTACTGTCATAGCTCGAACTTTATTAGACCTTTGGGAATGATTAGACTTAAGCTTTCGTGTGTGTGTTGTGCATAATTTTTAGTAGGTACTTTTTCTACACTTCCAAAAATTACAGTACAGTAGTTATTATTTTTATATTTAAAAAATGCAATATCTCCCTATTCAATTAAAATTATAGCGTTGTAATTAACTACTAACCACAAACAAGCTATACAAGTTTGTCCACACAAATGATGTCGTGTGAAAGACAAAGCTTATCTATTTTAAATACCAGAAGTGATAAAAGTATTTATTTTAGTATAAGGATCAATTTGTTACTACCAAATATGCATAATAAAATCATAAAAAAATGTGCTCAGAAATAAATTATCAATTCTTATTGTATTTATGGTTCACTATTTTGGCGATAATGGCTTACACAAGAAAAAAAATCAATAGTAACTTTTCACAAATAAAGAGAGACTAACCTCTCCCTTCGAAATCTAGTTTTATTTTGAAATTAAAAAAACAATAGTGATTACCCTGATCAAAGCAATAAATTAGAAGTCAGCGTTTGGCGTAGACAAAACAAAAAGGGAAAGTTTTGCTTCACACATAAAAGATAGATATATTCTGTCACGGGCTTTTTTTGCAGAACACACCAAAATAGCTTGCAGATGGCAAAATGTTTTCTACTCCCTTGATAATTATCATTATATTTTGGATATTTCTCGAAATATCTTTATAAATTATAGCCTATGTGTTATTCTGATGTATAAGCTATATTACTGTAAAATTTCATTAAAATCCTTTCAGTAGTTTTTGAGTGAAAGAGTAACAAACATACACATACAAACATTAGCGTTTATAATATTAGTAAGGAAATAGGTTTGCGAAACATGATAAAAATCATTTATGTTTGCGATTTCTATACCGTTATGTGCAGTTAAACTTTGTAGTATTGGAACTTTTAATGTTTAATTTGTTTTCAAAAATACTGGTCATCCTATAACTAAATTTATTATAATTATTATTTATCGAATACACTTACTGTTTCTTCCATTCTGTTTCTAAATGTTTAGGATAAATTATTCTGGGATGAGTCAACGTTTTCAGTCAAAATTCCTAACAGAAAGGAAATGAGAGAAACAAACCTTTTGATCTTTAACGATACGGAAACCACTAGTGTGAGGATTACTTAGTTAAAATGCAGGAAACTCTTGATTCTGCATTTTAATGGGGAGGAAGTTAGTTAATCTGCACATTAATTGTGCTTTTGAGCTTTAACGGTAACATATCCAAAGAACTGAATGGCCGTATTAGCTGGGAAATTATAATTGCATTTCTGTCGAATCGTGAACGCGTGTCCAGATACCAACAAAATCCTCGCGATATAAAACGGCTATTGCGCGTTTTTTTTTAGTGCTAATAAAATTATTCAGATTTTTATTACGATGAATACTTTAAATATTCATGACTTCATGTTGTTTTCCTTGCGCTACTGAACAAACAATCTTTTGCTTTAGATGTCACGTTGGATGAACATAATCAGTAATTTTATTTTACGACCGATACGATAACTCGAAGCATCGGTGGTTCAGTGGTAGAATGCTCGCCTGCCACGCGGGCGGCCCGGGTTCGATTCCCGGCCGATGCATTTTTTTTTTCGCATATGATTTGACGATTTAGATTTATAAAACTGGAACTATATGTGTGTGAAAAAATCCTTTTACCAAAAGTTTATTCCTCACCACGCCAAAACTTCAAGATCTTACCAGACGCCGTAATCAACAGGTTCTTTTTCATATCAAGCGATGGTCGCAGTTACCGAGGGGTCATGGCCGTGTTGCTTCTATCGGGTTATGAGGCCACGGCAGCCGTGTAGGGCAGCGGCCGGCGCGTGGCAGGCAGGGCATTAGTTCGAGCGCAGTACCACTAAAGACCTGCCGTGTAGGGGAGCGATGCACATTAAATCTGTCCGGAGCTCAAACGTGCTCCCGTTGGTTGTGGTAGTTAGGAGACAGGGGTGCCAGCTCAGGCGTCGTCCTCGTCACTTGACCATGGTTCAAAATTACGAGATCCGTCACCAAAAGTCCTAGTGTAGCTTAACAGTGCTACGTTAATATTCACTCACTCTGTCGAGTTATGATTTCGAGTACTGGTACGATTAAATATCAAACATGTAGAGATAAGCCTAATACATGTTAACCCGGGAGAAGGCGCGCACTCGATACTAACGTTAGTGGTCGCACGGGGTGACTGATTCCCGTCAATTCATTTATTATTATTATTTTTATTGTACGCCATAAAAAGTCGTAATTCCAGTCAATAATTTAATTATGAAAAAGTATATTTACCTACTTTTAAGGACATTAATTTTTCTTTCATAATTTAAGAAAAAAATCAATCAAAATGAACTAAAATGTTTCAAATGTGCTTAACTTTAATAAAGGACACAAATTTCAGACACCTTTCGCTAACATTACAGGAATGTTATTTGTAGGGAAAATTGTCATATTTTTTTTGCTCAAGTTATTGCAGTTTTATTGTCCTCTGATGATCGTCAAATAGCATATAGTGAACTTTTTCTTTCCTGTATCTTTTTGAAAAGGAGCAGAGTGTCTTGTGGTACACTTATGGTATCATATCTTTCAACATGGAGTTTTTTAGGTAGCATTTGAAAACCTTCCTTTAGACTCAAAAGTTTCATGTGTTCACTACTTTTCTTAAATTTACTCTCGCTGTTATAATTATAATATCCATTATTTCATCAGATTCTTCCCTAACTTGACCGGTTTCAACTTCAGCGAATAGAGATTGCACCCATGCCCATATCTTTCATTATATTTTGCTCATTTACATTTTATATTCAGTTTACTTTCATTTATAAACCATAATGAGTCGCACAACAGATCAATCAAACCACTAAGTTGTTTACAGGGTGGATGTAGCCTGTGCATAGAAAATATTTTGGAACAAATTGGTCCCGTGGGAAATTCAGTCACCATAAGTACCTAAAGATTGTAAAAATAAACCGTTTACCACTCCCAAAAAGAGGGAATATGTGGCAAATACATTTTAATTTCTATGAAGACTGTTATATTGGAGGATACTGACAAGGTCATAGGTATCAAATAAACAGTTTTCCTAGAATTAAAGTTTTCGTCAGTCTGGGATGACTCAGTGCCCCGCGTGACCATTCGTCGGTTAAATCAGTTGAGGCTCAAAGGTCTTTTATTGATGTGTTGTGTAGGTTTGGAGAATTATGTGCCTCAACATATGTCGTCTTTAGTAGATCGAGATTCAAAATTATATGATCCATCTCTATTATCCCTCGTGTTGCTTTAGATAGGGATTAGATCAATTACCTAAAACAATTTAGACGCACTGTGAAGCTTACACGACTACTACAGAGCTGGAAATGGTGCGAGTGTGTTCGCAAAGGATGCTGGCCAGCGACGCAAAGACTCGTTGCGGCGTACGCGCAAACTAGGGAGCTATATGCGTCAACTGACCTTACTAAAAAATAGCCCTCGTACACAATCGTATAATCAACACATTAGTTGATAGAATCAATCGTCACACACACACACAATCAATATGAAAACTACAATGCAAAGAATCAAACAGTTTAATATATTATTGTACTAGCTGGTATACCCGTTCTTCGCACGGGTGAATTGAAACATGAAACAATATAGATTGAAGGATAAAGAAGTTTTTAATGAGTTTATCTTAGGTGAATTGCAAATTAAACAAGGGGGAAAAAAGCTTCTTCATATCTCAGCTGAACAAAAAACCATGTTTGTTAAATTTTATGTCTGGAGATCTAATAGATGATAAAAAGGATTTTTTTTTTTTATTTATAACTCCCCGTAACTCTCTTGTGGGTCGATTTTTGAAAACACCTTCTTAAGCTGATCTCTGCTAAGCAAAAGAAAATCATTGTTATAAATTTTGTGTAATGAATGCTTAAAATAGTGTAAATAATTTATAACGTTATGATGGGGCTTTGTTTCTCCGGTACTGCAAAACTTCTTCGATCTTTCAGAATGAGATTTGTCCTATATATATATATAGGTTGAAGTTTACGATTCAAAATCTCGAGAACCATCATTGGCACCTATGTTTTATTTTACCTGACGCCATTCTACAATAATCTATCTCACACTTCCCATTGTGATGATGTATTTATATCACTCATAAAGGCAGATTGCATCGAATACATTTCTTTGTTATTTTTATTATAACTTCGAAAATAAAATAATAAATAATTAAATCAAAGCCTTATTTTCAAAACTTGTTCTAAGAAAAAGAACATACTCTCAAAGACTTACAATTATAAGGTAAGTTTTGGATTGTTGGTAACCTTTAATTGGTAAATTTACTACCAGTCTTCATGTACAAAGTTCATGAGGGTAGTTTATTCTTTTTTCTTCCGACTGTTAGGTCAAGCATTTGAAAAAATTACTTTATTTATGAGATGAGCCACACAATAAATTTCAACAAAAAAATCAATCCTCAATGAATCTTCCGCTATTTTCTTTATTATTTAAACGGTTTATTATGTGATGTAATAGATTTTATTTTGATCTCGCTGCGAAGCAAGACGAGAGTTATTGGCGAGTGACGAGAACGGCATCTCTTCCAAACTTCCATATCACGCCAGAGAAAAGACTTTGAGCCTCGAAAAATTTAACGTGCATTAGCCCCTAAATACGGCTTATCTTCTGAGGCACTAGATTTTGAAATTAAATTTATTCTAGAACTTCAATTTCGAAGCATAAGTATTCTGGAATGTCAATAAATTACGAAGTCCCTCTCCAATAGCTCTCATGTAGCTGCTCAAGTGCAATGTTAATAGTCAACAAAGTAATCTAGAATTTGGATATTCATCATCCAAGAAAAAATCCTTTGAATTCTCCTTGCTCTAATAAAGGATCATAAAGAATATTTGTAGGAAGAATTTGAGTCACTGTACTCTGGTTGTAGAGAAGAGAGCAACAATGGTTCACAGCCAATGGGATTTGGGATCAAATCTCCGTAAAATCTAACAGAAGTAACAGAGGAAATCTGATGGGTAGCGTGAGATGTAAGAAATTAAATAATTAATTCCTTCTTCCGTAGCTATTAATTACAATATATACATTTGGCTACAAGTTATTCAAACTATTAACTATTCCCATTCTACATAATATGCTACTTGTGAAGGAGGATGTAACACAACCTTCTTTTCGAGTATTTCAAAATGAATTCCATTTCACTCTCTTGGGGACCCTTGGGGGTTACCCTTACACTCGGAGGTCCGGCTCGTAGGGGGAGTGTGGTTTTTCTCACGGCCATCGGTTGTCAGTGTGACGTCAGATGAAAGAATCCAGCAGTATTTTAGGGATGCACGTGTGGGTTTAGACGACCGATCCACACAAAGAAGCCGATTTTGCAGCTGCATGGTGGGAAAACGTTACAGTGTCTTGTAGATAGGGCAAATGAAAGTTATAGGTAAGTGTAGACTTAAAGCTTAGAGAGGATCGCAGTCGTGGGTGAGAAGATACCAGTTCAGTTATTCAACGCAACACCTGACGACAATTTAGAAATAAGGTGTAATAATCTAGATCATATGTCTTCTAATAGGACAAAAATAAGGAGGGAAAAGATACGCACCACATAGAAAGAAACCGAACAGGGCCTCAGAGGTCTTTATATCAATCTCGTGACCTGAGATGCCTCAGTCAATAATATTGAAATATCAGCACAAACATATAAGGAGAAACACAATCAAGTAAGAACCAAATAAGAACTACAAAGAGAAAAAATTAAAAGTCAATCAGACAAGAGAGCCTGTTGAAAATTGTTCTTTAGCCCTTCAATATTTTTCATTAAGATTTCGGATGATTTTTGGACATGATCCAAGATATAAAGCGTCCATTACTTGATCTCCTGTACATAGGACACAGTTTGGGAAAAGAAAGCATTGTTAATATGTTCAAATAACCAGCAAGACAACCCTGAATGTTCTTAAATCTGAAGACAGCAATTCTGGGTAGTCTTGGAAATCGTAGTATTTCTCTACGCTTCATTTTGAATTTTTTCGAAACATTTAATTTGATAATTCTTTTTCAAAATAATGATTTATAATTATTCTTTTTATTACAGTGTAAGGGATATCCGACTGAGAAAACTGCAATATATTCGTTTCATTTTGGGCCGGGAAATCAGCCATTTCATTTTCATATATATCTCAATGAGAAAAAATACAGCAGCAATCTAGCAATATTCTTTTTTCAAGTTTTTTTATTAACAATCCAAAATTTAACTTACAACTTGTAAGTCTTTGAGAGTCTGTACAGTCAGAGTTGTGATTGCTTGGATTGCCGAGCCGGAGTTGGAAAGTATAACGATATTGTCAAAATCTTCCACTCTTGTCCAAAAGTGTCAATCGTAACTGTTGAGGATTCAACTAAAAAATTAAGATTTAGTAATTTATATATATAAACATCCATGGAGATCTGCATGTCATCCTAGAAGTGAGGAAATTGCGTCAGTTATAAATTTGGCATTATTTATGGCATGACCTTATATACTGCTGTTTAAAGTTTACGTTAAACCATTATCTTGCTTTAAACACCGAACAGTAAATTCCTATTTTTAAGAAAAACTTTAACAAAGCTGTTTGCATAGGATTGTTAGTAAATCTAATACAAAGCGAAATAATGCTTTTACAATACTTAAAATCATTCGCTTTTCTTTTATTTCAGTGGATCTAGGAAACATCGGTGACATCACTGTGGAAGATGTAACTTCCAGTTCCCTAACTCTTGTGTGGTCCATGGCATCAAGTACCAAATGGCAACAGCCTTCTTACTTGGTGGAATGGGAATCGACCGATGAGAATCGCAAGAAAAGGGAGGCAGATAATCAACTTATCGTGAAGGATTCTGGGATCACCATTGCGGATCTAAAGCCTGATACGTCGTACAGAGTGTCTGTTACGCCTTACACGGACACAACGCAGATTGGTGGATCGCCCAAGGAAATCACCGTTAGCACCAAAGAAGGTAAAGACATTGAATCAATCGTAGTACTTATCAGGAATACCTGTTCTTTCATCCAGTTTGGCCAATATTCTCTTTAAAACTTACAATATTGCGAGGCATCGAAAAATTCAAGTGCCTTTCTTAAATGTTTTCACTAAGATTTGAAAGTGATAAACTTAAACAGAAAAAAAATATATACATAAAAAAAGTTACAGAGATTTGGACATAAACTGAACTGGCTGTTCGAAAAATATGACTACATTTTTAAATTTTAATTACAAATAAACTAACAAAGAGATTCCCTTATGGTTTTTTGTGTTCCATAAATAAAAGAATAAAGATTTTTTTTACAATGTTTTATCACATGATTTCAATGTGTGCATCATTAGCCGCGCGCAGCACATTGAGTCTATATGAGTAACGTAATTTCAGCTTCTGCTAGGGCGACCAGACCTTGTTTTTGTCATTACGTTTCTATCATCATATGTATCTTTCATACCATTTATAAATTGTAGACCTTAAAGGTGGACTTCGTTTATGGGTAGCCTGAAATTTAAGCTGCACACGCATGTGTTGCAGATTTAAATTCGATGAATAGTGCAACAACTTGGGCTTGTTCTTGCAATGAAACCATTTTGAAACGAGAATGATACAAAACGCGTGGACATTTTATATCCCTTTAAGACCCGAATTATTTTTATCTTTAAATATTAAATTCTTCTAGTTATTAATACTATATGGATCCCAATGACACTGATAAAATAAAAAACTTTTCCCCCTCCTGGAACGTAGATGGTGGGCGTTATCTGTGAAACAAGTCACCTATGAAATTTTACGAGTTATACATTTTTAGCTCTAAGTTGATAAAAGAAACAATCTTAATTCAACTAATATTGTTACAAATAAGGAAATTATTGACATATAATTAACTCTTTTATTAATTCATTATTTATTTACTGTAAAAATATTTTGTTTTGTTTTCGACAAGCATAAATAACCATTGCATTTTTCACAAAATGTTTTCGAACTGCTTTCGTAGTTTTCAAATCTGCATTTATTTTCAAGGCCTTGAAATGTCATCAACACATCCAAAAGGGTTATACATGTGAAGCATTTTATCCTGGAATGCCCAGGATAAAAGTCATGGCATGTATAGCAGGTGGATTATAACGTTTCGATCTTTTTACGAGTGGAATTACACAACACAGTTGTCTTCATCATCAATTAAAATACTTTTGTTAGTAGGTGGAGAGGCTGATAACGCTTCAACTATATATCTCTAACTTAAATTTTAAGCGATCCATTTTGATTTTTAGAGGAATTTTATTTGATATTGCATCTTGTTTGAACAGAAACCCAAAATTTGCAATAGCTAAATCAATGTAATGAATGTGTTCAAGAGACTATTATGGTGAAGAATGATCAAAAACTATCTTTCCACTTCAAATATTCCCATGTCTTTCTTCATTGCTCTCATCTGAACTTTATTCTCCTTCTAGTATACGTGATTCATATGTTTTGTTCGCAGCATTGTCATCATCCGAGAGATCACTAAGTTCTGATTTAAGTTCAATCTGATTTATTCATCAATTGCAAAATTTCTTCTTGTGGGAGAATTCTCCTTTCAGACACCTGAAAAAAAATTTTGGTTAAAAGTTAGCATAGTATTCTATGAAAAATAGTAAAATGTATCAGAAAATTTTATTATTTAAAAAAAAAATAAAATATATTTAAACCACACTAAACTAACTTCCACCTGAAAACCCAGATTTTTTTTGGAGGAGGGGGGGTCAGAGATATGAATGCAGATATCTGTGGAGAGGATAAAAATGCCATAATCCTCAACAAATGTATGAAACGAAAAATTAATTCCAAAGAGAGAGAGAGAGAGAGAGAAAGAAAAAATAGGGACTCATCCATGGCGACCCCTAAGAAAATTTAGTATTAATTATATCACTATATATTTCATTTTTATGTAGACTTTCATTAAAATCCTTGAAACAGAAAAGAAAATTTGTATGGTAAGTACTTATATTTACAGCTGCAGTGACTAAGTAACGCCCAACCCGCACGATCGTGTGAGTAACGAAAACCCGAGTCCTACAAGCAACATTAATAGAGAATGATTAATATTTTCCCTATTTTACAATTATTTAAACATTAATAAAAAATTTTATATGAGCAATTAGAAATATATTGATAATTACCCTTTCACGAAAGATAAAAAAAAGGCGTGTTTTCGTTGTATTTGAAAACAAAGCTAGATTTTCCAGCTGAAAGTAAACCATGAACCACAACCATTATTTGTTGATAAAATGTAACACTTTACACTTTCTGCAAGCTGGCTGAATCCTTAGATTCGCGATTTTCTTACATACGACTATTCCAGAAGCAAAAACGTATAAGAATATCTAACCCTCACGATCGTGCTAGTTGGGTCTTAAAGGGATATAGTTTGTCATCTATATAGTTTGCATTTCATTAAACATGAACTTTAATATTTCTTTATGAAACGTAACAATTCGTAAGAGAAATTTTTTGTTTATTTTTTATTCATTTTTGAAAGCGCGTGGTAATACTTTTCGAACATCCTATACTTTTGAGCTCAGTCTTTTGATATTTGTGATTTGAAGAGCTTCCTAATTAGAATTTTTTTTTAAGTTGGTAAAATAGTTTAAAATAGATTTCAATTTGTCTTTTGGTAAGATGTGCCATTTTTAGAGCAAAGATAAAAATATAAAAATTCTGATTGCAGTTTTTTTTAAAAATTTAACACGATAAAATAAAACTAATTTAATGGTATTTTCTTTTAATTTTCAGAAGTCACTGTAGCTGGATTAGCGGTAAGTCATTATTATTTTTTTATTTTTTTAAAAATTCTTTTAATATTACGAAATAGTTATGTATAGATGTACACTCAGATATACTTTATACATAATACACTTTTTATACGCAGAAAAATAATAGCTTATAACGGTATATGTCCTGAATTTGATGATTTCATTTCATGCTCATAATATTTTTAATAAAACGATATCAAGCCACAAATGATAGAAGATATCTTGACGCAATGTCCAGGAAATGAAAAGGACCAGTGGGTAGATTCTATTAGATAAAAAATATAGAGTTGTTGAACTTTAAAAATAGTGCAGACAAAAAAAAAAGACCACGATTTTATTCATTTATTCTTCTATTTCAGACAAATAAGAATATTGTTTGGCCTTTTTAGCACGAAACTAACATTTTTCGCCTTATCCAAAAATAAACTGTACTTTTTATATCATAATGATTTTTCCGAGTGGATGTTTGTGCAAGAACATGTTATCTTATAGAATAAATTGTTAGTTTCAAGAGAAACTATAACACAAAAAAAGTATTATTTTTAGATATAATAGGAATTCCAAATTAAGCTGTGAAAAATTTACCAAGGAAAAGGCTCTATACTTGCATAAATTAAATTTCTTGTTTAGAATTTCAATCCACTGAAAAAAAATATTAAAAAAGAACACAAAATTATGTTAGTGTTGAAACAATATAACGCATTTTTTCTTCTATGCATGTTAAGAAATTCGAAAAATGCTTATTGGAGAACGGGACAAAAAAAATGCACAAATATCTTAAAAATCGTCACAATATGATCAATTTTTATTCGTTTCTTTAACTGAATAATTTAAGTCCTTAATTCAAAATGCGAATACAGAAGAATACCATATTTCAACAAGATAGTGCAAGAACGCATGTTGGAAATCGTGTCCTGACGTATCTCGACACAGTGTTCAACTTTTGCTCTGGCCACCACTTTCTCCAGATCTTTCACCCGTTGAAAACATCCGGTTATGAATTGTCGAAAAATTGGGCCATCACCAATCTTCAGTCACTACGATTGATGAAGTATGGAATTGTCTTAAAACAGTATAAAACTACTTGCCCATATATGTGGTATGTGGATAGAATCAATGTATTGAAACTATAATAAGTTAACTCATTTGAACAATTTTAGAATAAAATTTTGAAACCAAGGCTAACAATTGGAATTGTTCCATAAAAAGTCAGATTTCTCGATGTTTTTAAATGAAAAGTCAAACTTGACGAAACATTCATTTGAAATTGAACAATCTACAAAATAAAAGGATGATTGAATAAAATATTTGAATTCCGGAACGAGACGAATTTAAACGATAAAACTCTTGCAATTCTTTTTTAATTTTGCTTTAGAAACAAAATTTTTAATCAGCTTTTTGTTTTACAAATATTTTGAACACTAAAGATTTTGATGAACACTTTAAAGGAAACAAAAATTCTAAACATTTAAAAATATTTCCCTCGTTTTTTCTAAATCGAAATATTTTACAGGTCTGTCAAAAAAAAGT